>JAXQQM020084810.1:0-27308 GCA_034641835.2 Pinus albicaulis
AAGCACTCAGTTCATCTACTGTGAACTGTGAGAGATCCTTTGTTTCTTCTATTGCTACCACAACAACTTCAAACCTTGAGGGTAAACTTCTCAAGATCTTCTCTACAATCCTTCTTTCTTCAAGGATTTCACCATGAGATCTTATCTGGGTTATCAACCCAATAACCTGAGTGAAGAATGAATCTATTGTATCAGATTCCTTCATGCTGAGTGTTTCAAAATCTCTCCTCAACATCTGCAACTTTGCAGTCTTCACCTTCTCCATGCCTTGATAGGCAGTTTTGAGAATATCCCATGCCTCTTTGGATTTTGTTGCTGCTGCAATCCGTGGGAAAACACTTTCATGTACTGATTGAAAGAGAAAAAATAGGGCTTTGGCATCTTCTTCCTGTCACTCTTCAACTGGTCTCTTTCCACTACTGTCAAAGCAGCAAATGCTGTTGCATCTGCAGGTTCAGCATAGTCAGTTTCAACCAGCTCCCATATTCCTTGAGAAGCAAACAATGCTTTCATTGTTATGGACCAATAACTGTGATTTTTCCCATTAAACTGTGGCAGTTGGGAATTTGTCAAACCAGTTCCAGCATCTGCCATCTTAACCTGTATAAGTAAAGAAGAGATATTGACTGTATAATTAAAAACAAGCAAGAACTTTCTCTGCTGGAGAAATCTGCTCAATTAAGCTTCTTACAGCTCCTGCAGTGGAAAAAACAAACTCTGTTTTTGTCTCACTGAGTGCCTAGACCAGCTCCGATACCATGATGGAAATTTCTGATAATTTCAAACAAAACAGAGGAAGCAAAGTTCCTCAACTCAACACAAAGAAATGAGAGAAATTTGGACAAAGAAGATATGGAGAAAAGCTCTATTTTTATTAACCATAAAAATGACAATAAAAATTACAAACTTCTTCAGAACTACAGTTCTGGAATAATCAAAAACTCCATACTTTGTTTTTACAAACTCTGTTTTTTAACACAGATTCGTGTTTCAGCATCTGGCAGACAGTTGCTGAAACACCACACAGTCTGTTGCTGAAACACACAGACAGTTGCTGAAACAGCGTGTAGAATGCATCGCTGCTCCAAAACACAGCGACTCTGTTTTTCCTGCTCTGCCTTCTTCTCTGTCTTTTTCTATTTCTCAAACTCTCTAACCTTAAAACGAACTGTTGTTCATTACATTTATAAGTGAAAAACATATTTGACTTATAATATTTTAAAAATACAAAATATCTTCTAAAGCTTATCTGCGTATTGAATGCAGCAAGCGGTGAGAGTTAATGTGCTGGCTTTTGGAAAAAAAATGAAGTCGGCTGTCTGCCGGCTCAATAACTTCTGCAAATTTAATGCTTGACTTTCAGGCATTCGCCTTGCTGAAATATCTGCGGCAATCAGATTTTCCGTCCAGCTGTTTTATGTTGCAGTTGGAATTAAATTCCAACATGGATGACCTCAAAGGCCAATAGCCCGCATTAAAATGCATCAAAACCGTTTCATTCAACGCGTACGCAGAATCAAACTTATGCAAAATTCAATAATTTAACATGGTTTGTTTCCATTGTCCATTATTTATAATTCCCCTCTATTTTCAGTTACCAATGATTGGTAACCCAGCACATTGATAACGATAATAAATTTTGAATGCTTTTTGCAAAAATCAAAATTTAAATCTCATAATCTATCATGAGAACGTGAATAAATCTTAGTTAATATTGACCATAACTGACGTCATGGAACCCATGATAAAAGACACTTGAAATTTTAATCCTAACATACTCCATGGGATTTTGGCATGCAATCTTCACGGGCACAAAAGAGTGTTCAGCGTATGCTCCCATTCCTCGTGCATATGCCAAAGACTTCTTCTCAACTCCTTTGACGCAATCGCTGAGAACCAGCCGCTATTCCGGGACGGACTCGATCTTAAAAGTGTGGATGACACTGAATGCCAGCGAAAGTAGGTATACGCTATCCAAAGGGTGATCTCCATGCAATTGTGCTGCCAGTTGCACCAATTCCATCTGAAAATCATGTAAAGCCGCGGTTATGTTGTCGTGTACGTGGGCAGTAAAGGAGAACAGCGGCAGCGATTTGTAATACCAGCGAGCATCTTTGACCACTATTCCCAACAAATCACGTGCACTCTTTCACATTGATCCGATTCGAGCTCTCCAGCCTTTCTGCGAAGTACAGGCTTAATATATGGATGAGTTTCAAGACTGGAATTGATTCTCATGCATTAACGCAGAAGAACATGAGCTGCCACACACTTCACATACAAACATAAATAATAAAAAACAGACATTTACTTTCACACCTATGTACAGACCATACATTACGCAGACTCTCACATCTTTCTGGGCACTCCCGTCAGGGATTAAGCCCAGCCTAGCTCCGATACCATATTAAAAATTGGAGAGAGCAAAGATACACACACAAATAATTAATTTCTATATTAAATCACACTAATACATTACAATATTTATAGTGCTGTTGAGATCCAACTAATTCCATTCTTGGAGGGAGTAGTTGAGAGAATCTCTCAACATCCTCCAACACACCAAACCAATCCCTAAACTGTAGTATGCATCATAAATGAGGCATTATCTCAACATGAAGCACCTAAAATCTTAAAGTTTGTCAGTAATAACCAATACTGCACGTTGATTTTTTTTAATTAAATTGAGCCTAAGCGGAAACCAACAAAATTCTTAATTTTATTTAAAACATATAGTATAAAAGTGTTTTATTATAAATAAATATCTTTCAAATTAATCACATTATGCTTATTTGACCAAATGTAAATAATATGATTAATGCAAAAAATATTTATCTACTGTATAAACCTAAACATAATGTAATTAATCGGAAAAATATTTATCTACTTTATAGATCACAAGTCTTAAATCTAACCTAATATTTTATTATATAAATAATATAATAAAACACACTTGATCCACTTCGTTTTAATAAACATTTAATGAAAACAAACATAAAACTATTCAATTAAAAAATTGTTGTCATTATTTTTTTAAATTAATAATATAATGAAATTTAAATCATCGCGGAATTATCGCATTTTGTGGGGGCCATTCCTATTTTAAAAATACAAGTGTATAAAAATAAAAATATAGAGGTTGTGCTCCTGCATCTTGGTGAACGTAAATCTCAATAAAAAGTAGTGTTTATGTGGTGCAGGAGCCATTCCTATTTTAAAGATACAAGTGTATAAAAATATAAAGAAGAATTCTGGATCAAACTTTCAGATGTTCGGTGAACATTTCACTTATCATTATCTCATCTTTAATTTTAGATATTTTGATAATGGTATAATATCTACCTAAAAATTTAATATTAAATCACGTAAATTAAAAATTCTATACACAATTTCATCCCTAAATCCAAAACTCTCTTTTACAAATTAAGAGGCATTTAGCTTTTACCTGTACCTTCTTTTTTAAACAGTCTGATGGTGTCCCATTGATTTCTGCGAGAAGAAGTTCACAGAGAGTCATGAAATAATTAAAGCCATATGTAAATTTAGATTAAGTAATTCAAAAGGCATACGGTGCAGAAGTATGATTATGACTCATACTATAAACAGGAAAATGAGCCGAGGCCGATTTAAGAACAGGTGGGGATACCTTATACTGCCGTTCCATCTCCAGTCTGCTTTCTTGCCCTCCACGCCGTCCTGCACAGAACGAGACTGGACGCAAAAAGGGTTTTTAGTGCAGCGTACGATTAGAAAATGGAAAGTCGATTTCATTCTGATTTCCGGACCAATCGTTTGTGGAATTAAATTAGGTAAGGGGCAATCAAGTTTGGATAACCTTGGTATAATTTTGGTGATAGTATTTTATGGGTGAGTAAATTAGTTCTTTTCTGTAATATTGGGTTGATTGGCAAAATCATACCCTGGACTTTTAAGTTGGGATATATTGGGTTGATTGACAAAATCATACGACGGGTTTTTAAGTTTGGACTGCACTATTAGAAAATGGAAAGTCCATTTCATTCTGATTTCCAGACCAATTGTTTGTGGAATTAAATTAGGAAAGGGGAATCAATTTTGGATAATCTTGGTATAATTTTGGTGATAGCATTTTATGGGTGAGTAAATTAGTTCTTCTCTGTAATATTGGGTTGATTGGAAAAATCATACCCTGGATCTATAAGTTGGGATATATTGGGTTGATTGACAAAATCATACGGACAATTTTAATGATAGTATCAGTCATAACATATTAATAAATAATTTTTCTATCTAACATTGAAACTATTCAGACAAGACATTGAAGTTACCAAGAGAAGTGAAGAGGTTTGTGGTTACACCAAAAAGACAAATGAAGAGGTTTGTGGTTACATCAAAACTAGAATCACTAGAGTGAGAATTACAGATATTTCAATTCAGGAGAATGGAACCTGGATCCAGGCTCTAATACCATGAAAAAGTTTGCCACTACACCAAAACTCGCAGATACATACTTCCAAACTAGTAACTAGAATTACAACTAAAATCGCCCAAGTAAACATTACAGATTCCATAAAAGTAAGATAATTACTCCAACAACAAGACATTAAAGCTAACAGTCTTCTTAACATAATTAAAAAAAATAAAGATGCCCGCTGACGGGACTACTTTCCAATAGTCTGATCGATCGATTCATAAGAAAAAGATAAGTCCCAAAATGCCAAGTATGAATACAAATTATAATATAATATGTGGTGACGATCCATCAACATCCCCGATGAATCTGTACCATTTTAACCTGCATTTTGCTTTTGCAGTGTTTGCTTTCCCAGAAGAAGAGGCTCGAGGGGGAATGATGGCTCGAGGGGGGAACTTAGTTCGTAGATGAACAGTATAATAGGACCAAAGCCCTCGCCACTTGTCCATGTCCTCTCTTATCCACTTCATGTGTCTCTAGCGCAGTTATATATAAATACTGATAATGCATACAGGTATATCTGCCCACAAATAAGCTTCGGGGTTCGCTAAAGTAGGTTGATCACATTTAGTTTCGCTGAATGTGAGGAAGTGGCTGAGGGTTTCTCTTTAAAAAAATGTCCATGAAAATCAAAATATCTACTCAGACTCATATGGGTATCTCAGGTGTGAGATGAACTCGAAGGTTTGGGGAAGCACAGACAGAAACCCAATTAGAAACCCAGTTTGCACCTAATTGCACTATGGACTTCATATTATGATGAGTTAGGAACCCAGTCTGCACCTAATTGCACTATGGACTTCATATTATGATGAGTTAGAAATCCAGTTTGCACTATGGACTTCATATTATGAAGATAGACATTATTACATATCATATTGGATTATTGGGCTATTGAACATTGGGTTATTCAGGTATTGAATAGAAAAAGATACCATTAGAATAAGTTTTTGGTCCAAATACAGAAAATAAAATGGATGAAATCACAAACTTACATTAAAAATCTGACTTTCAACGTTTTTACACATCATATTAAACCTGTAGAATGAGCCTTTAGGCCCAAATATAGAAAACAAAATAGATGAGATCTACCTTAAGAACCTGACTCTCTGTTCCCTTCGCCGCTGCGTTGGAGATGCAAAGCATTCCTCCAGCTGTGGGCCGGACGCGAATCGATCCCATGATCTCGTCCACCCTCTTTGTGATCAGCCCGCTGGATGTCCATGACAGCTGCAACCAGCGGAAGAAGAAACTCCTCGCCTCCATTTCCACTATTAATGGCGATAAGGGAAGTAGAAGCTGCAGAGCTGGTGGCTCTATCCGCTGTGAATAAAGCTCCTGAACGCTTCCGGATCCTCATATTTATGTAAATATTGAGGTTAGCCTTTACCAGTTACCCTTCAACAGAAGCCAAGGCACGGAGTGATAGACTGATTCCCGCCCAGGGAAGCTCAAAAGACGGCCCAGTGCTATTTTCTTTCTGAAGCAAAACAAATAGAAGAGCCTCGAAAACCACAATGCACAGAGAACACACAAAATCCCTCCCCTAACTCCCGCACATATGCTCGGAGATCGCACGTGTGGACCGGAGACGACCGACCGATCGCCAGTATTTACCGGAGACTGCCCGCGCCAGACCGGTCGCTGCTTGTCACGTTCACCTTTTCTGAGAAGTGCCTTTTGCCGTATTCACGATATTGCTCACCAAACACCATAATGTTTTCACCTTATTTTTCGTGATTTTCTTTTTAAATTTTTAAAAACAGTGAAATTCCACATAAGAAAATGTCAAAGTCAAGCGAGGATTTTGTCCAAATAAAGAATAATAGCTTCTTCTTTTTTATATAGTAATTGTGACAGCCGGCAGTAGGGAAAATATGTTATGTATATCTGTCCGCGTGCACTATGACTGGCTTGCTGGTTTTGGATGACAAAAGCTGAGAAGGATAAATCTCGTTGTTTATGAGGAAACTATTGTTATTTGTGTATGGTTATGAAAAGTGTTTGGTGGTAGAATTTTGATTATCATTGTCATGTGAAATAATAAAGATATTTAAAAAATAATAATAATAATAATTACTTTATTTTGTTATGTAGTTATTTTTGGTTTTAGAGTTTTTTTTACCAATCAAAATATATTTTTTTAAGTTAGATCGTGTATTTTATTGTTTATAATTTGCTTTTAAGATTTAAATCAATTCAATTTCTTAGAAAATCTTAAAAGTGTAGGATAGTGCAGAATTTATATATGATTCTAACTTATTTTTATTAATTTTTTAACCAATTTAATAAAAAAATATATTAAAAAAACTCACAAATGTAAAAAGTTGGACTACAATTTTTTTTAATAAAATAATATTAATAATTTGTTATTAGAATTATAATTAAGTTAGATTTTAATTTGGTATATGTTTTCTTTTTTAATAAATAAATGAGTAAAACTTATTCTAATAGAGAATATCACACTTTTAGGTAGAGTATATTAAAGTGGATAATTTTTTTTAATTTAATAAGATTTTTGTGGAAAATTATAATTTAATTTACAACATTACCCACTTTTAATCCACTTTGAATTTTATTATTTTTATATATAAATATATTTTTTGGTTATAATTAATTAATTAAATTTAATGTTTATTATGTATATAAACATTAAATCCTCTGGAATGATGCTTATTATGTCTTGGGCCACATATAACATTGGTTCATAGGTATTATTTTGAAAGTACATCACTTAATTTTTTTGGGTACCAAAGTTGACATTAGCTAGCTCGAATTTTTTTTTTTTTTTTTTAAAGTACTTTGTGCCCAGGATGGGGCAGCAGAGTGATGTGAGTATGTTGTTGGAGTGTCAGTGGTATGTCAATTGACATAATTCAAGGAATTAGTTCAAGTCTTGCATCTGGAAACCCTCCAACTATTTGTTGAAGTATTAAATGCTCGACTTCAATGAGGTTGGCCATAATTGCATATCAAATCTTTTATGTTCATAAGACTCTTTTCAGGTTTATATGTTCATGCATATAAAATTTCATGTTTGTGTTCCCTTTCATCACAATTATATAATTTTAGCATTATGTTATACTATTCGATGTGGGTAATAGTTGTGAACCCCTAAATGATCTAAGGGTGGATGGAAGTTAATAGATTTGATGACTCATATTTAATAGCAAACGCCTCAGGTGGAGGGAAGTTAACAGATTTGATGACTCATATTTAATAGCAGACGCCCCCCTCCCGCTTGTGAGGTCAGCACGGGAGGTCCACTTTCATAGTTTTGATGCGGGTTCCATCAAATCAATCTAACTATCATAGCTCATGGGTGCCAGGTCGTCAAAATGTGGGGGCTCAACCTTGTTCTGGTATAGAGAAGGGGGGGGGGCGGGGGGTTCCACTTTTGAACCATTGTTGTCCATTAGTGATGGATATCGATCGTTGAAGGGATAGTGCCATGACAGTTAGATGCTTGGTCACATGTGCCATATGATTGGTTCTCCCGACGAGTGGAACTGAAAATGGGTAAGGCCCCCATTACCTTTGTCTCCTGGGTCAATGGCAAGCCTGACTTCTTTCGTCATGGTCACATGACTTGTCATGTGACCAAGGAAATTTGCCAATAGTAATTCCCCTGTGTTGGTACAGTTCAAATTCCCTGCGCACGATGAGTTGGTTTCGACCTATAATACGAATTCAATCTTGAATTCCTCTTACTGAGTTTGGTAACATATACTCAAAGCTTAGCTTATATGGAGGTTTATTTTGTCATGGTCAGAGACGAGTCACTCTTGCAGTTGATCTGTGGATCACACTTGGGCTTGTGGGCTATCATCGACAAAAGCAAGAATATTTTTAAATGCATGCAACATATGTGTACAGTCCTTTACACATTGTGATGGCTAGTTTGTCTAATCAACATGAAGGCCTATATTTGTACAATGTATTTGAATCCATAAGTTTCCTACAGACCTATATTGGATGTCTGAGTGTTGGCATGGGGTTAGAATTTTGTGCCCGAGATGGGGTGGCACAATGACATGAGTATGCCATCCAATGTTGTCAGTGGTATAGGTAGAAAATATTTGCAAAGGCACCCAGTAGTGTGAGTACTGCTCTCCTTTTGCCTATCCATTCACAACTTAATTAGGGTGATGAATATTAATGTTTCCACATTAATCCTCCAAGAAAATATGTATTTGTAGGTGTATGTTATGGCATCAAGAATGACATTGTATACATTTATTGTCCATTCACAGCATAACTATGGTGATGTAGGTATTGATTGCATTTAATTTAGATCCATAATCATGGATTGTGGTTCTCTATAAATCTAATATTATTGAAATATATATATAATCAATGTCAACTTTGATTTTTTTTATTGGTGATCATAGTAATGTTGTATTTTATGGATTTATATTTAATGAGGTGTTTTGGGCTAAACAAATAAAGAAATAAAAATAACAAATAATAATAATAATAACACGTGCTTACAACTTTGTAACAGTGATATGCAGGTCGCATATATTATTTGTGCAACATTTTGGAATCCTTTATGCAAGGTTCAAAGTTAGTGTGGAATATGACAGTTTCATTTCTTTGGTTGTTATTTTGTGCTTAGTTTTGGTGCAACCGCCCTCACCCTAAGAGTCTAGCAGAAGTAGCACTGGGGTTTGATCTAATGCCTACCATGGATTAATGGAGTAGTGGCATCTTGCTTATGCATTTGCTTCTTCTTGTGAAGATTTGCATGTTGTGTTATTAAATTGGGTAGATGGATCTAAGGGAACTACGAATAATTCGACTAGATAGATTTGAACCCAGGACCTTTGTCCCCTTGCTTTCTATATATGTACATATAATCACGAAATGAATGGCTAACAGAATTAGAACATATGTCATTAAATAGGTGCCAAATTTAAGTCATAGCTTGAATTTTGCATGATTGAAGTTATATGTATTGCAAGAGCTGCCTCCTATGAGTTTTACTCCATTTTATACAAACTCGTGTGATCATAATGTAGAAAATATAACAACAGGATTCAATCTGATCTTATCATGTACTAAAACAAGATATTGAATCCTTCTACAAATTGCGGAAACAAAACACGATCGCACAATCACATAACAAGTAAGAGAGATAAATAATCAATCACACAACACAAGATGTATCTGGCGAAAGCACATTGCCTAAAACCTCGCTATTTTTATATTGTATAAAGTCAAGGATCATGAAACAATGCAATGCTTTCTCTCTCAAGAGAAGCTCATGCACTTTGTCAACTGTCTCACTTTGATCTTGGAAAAATCGGACAAATACTTAGTCAATTCTTTGCCTTTGCTCAGGCATTCCTTAAGGAATTAAATCCCTATTAAATAGGAAAATCCCTTGGTTTGATTGCGCAATCCTTCCTTGGCCTCCAACTGACTCTATAATTGACCTGTACAATTTTCTAATTATACAAATGATAGTTATCATCCCTTTAACCTCAATCTCAATTGGGACTTCCTTAGAAATGATATGCAACAAATATTTATAGTGAATTATCAGTTAACTGATTGATCACTACTTGTGAATTAAATAATATTTAATTTACTTGACCTCTCACTAACTCATCACTTAGTTAGAACTAGTTAAACTGATTTTAACTCAATTTCTTGAGTTAAGTAATTACAACTCATAAACAATTGTAATTGGACCCCCTTAAATCATGGGAGAACTCTACATGCATCTTATCATACCCTCAACTCGAATTGTAGAAATTATACAACAAGCATGTATATCATGGATTCAATCTGATCTAACAATGTACTAAAGTTAAATATTGAATCTCTTCTACAAATCAATTTTGGAATTAAAACACAATCGCCAATCACATGAATCAAAGAAGAATCAATCAATCCACAACATAGATAATTTCCTGGGGAAAGCTTGCTGCTCAAAACCCCACTATATTCTATGTATATTCAGCATGGATACATGAAACAATTACATACAACTCTTCTCACAAGAGTCGTCATGTACTCAACTAATTGTCTCACATTGTCTCTCATAAAATTGACCAATACTTATCCAACTTACTGCCTCTAGACAGCCTGCCTTTCTTGTGCAATTTGTGTGGAATGCACCCCTATTCCATAGGAATTTTGGCCTTCCTAAAATGCACACGGATCATTGGCAATCCAATGGGTGTTTGGTTGCATGGGTGCAACCCAATAATCCTACAATAAATAGTCAACTTCCCTTTCACCTAGATCTTAACTAGGTCTCCACTAGAACTGACATGCATGCAACTAATAATAGTAAATCCTCAGTTGCATGTGAGATCATTGATTGTGAATTAATTAATATTTGATTCACTTGATCTCTCACTAGTGTATATAACAGTTACAACTAGCACAACTGAGTTTAACTCACTTAAATGAGTTAAAAAATTTACAACCTATTAGTCATCCATAATTTTCACTATCTGAAGATGACTAAGTATCGGTTCTAGATTTCTAGAAACAAATTTCATTCACATTGTGAGTTCTAAAAATCTCACTACCTTCATTATCCTTAAGATAATTTTTTCACCATTTCATCATCCCATCATGTCAATGCTAAACTCACCCATCCCAGAAGACCCATCATGGGCTCATGTCACTCAATTTGTCTTTGTTGTGTCACCTTTGGCCTCAGCCCTCTATTTTATTTTTCCTAATTCCTCCATTGTCCATCTAGGGTTTTTAAGGGCATTTTTTATTGGTTTCATGACCTCCATGGTTAAACATCAACAAGGCTTGTATCTTTATGCTCTTAAACCTCCTCCTATCCTTAATATACCTTCATAAACATTTACCATCACTCCTATCGCTCAAATTCATCATTTTTCTAGAAAACCTAGTTTATGGCCACAATTTGACACTTTTTAAGACTAGGCCTGCATTTTGCCCTTTTGGACCCCTTCCCCTCACTCAATCCTTGAAATTACACCTTCCCCTACTCCTTGACATCTATCCCTATCCCCCAAAATTTCCCCAAGAATTTAGACAACCCTTAACCCCTTCATTCCCCTCCCTCTACAAGGCAGTCCTAAATCCCCTACCCCAAACCCTAAATTCCTCTTCCAACTAAGCTAGGGTTTGCTATGGAAAAGATGCCTAAAATCAGAAGATCCATATCAACAATCATGAAGCCATACCAACTCATAAACATCATGCTTCCATCATTTTCCAAAAATTCATTCCAAGGGCCTAGTCATTTGCCACACCTAGGGCTAGTTTTGCTTAAAAATATGTTTTTGACCAAACAGAGATAAATTTGGAAACAATGAGAGAGGTGTTTGTCCATAATAATGCCAAGAAGAAAAACCTCCTTCCTTTTTTACACAGGTCTCATGGTTTGGGAGAAATATAAAAAACACAGGTGTCCCAGGAGAATTTCTGCACTGCTGGAGTGACCTTGGGAAACTAAGTTTTTCTCACAGCTAGATTGTCCAAATGACTTTCTTGATGAGTCAACAGATAACTAGACTCCGAAAGGTTGAGAGACAGGTGAGCAAAGAGATTAATGGGGTCGAGAATTTCCCGCTCCACCCAGCCAACTGAGAAATTCACCATCCTACCCGCAGAGGCAAAGGTGGGAGGTCTGGAGGGAAGACCACATCCCCCTGCTCTGCGGCACCTCATGCGGTGTCGTCTGGGCATGGCAGAGGAGTGGGAATGGGTCTGAAACGATTGCTGAATCGTAGGAGCGTCCGAGGGAGCAGCTGGGGAACAAAAGTCTAGAGAAAAGCTAACAAAGGAGCAAGGAACTGAGCAGAGGAGCGAAGGCTTGGCAGAGACACCAGGTGCGTCTTCGCAGAGCCGAAGGGAGAGGCGAATGGCGAAAGAAGGAACAGGGGTGGCAGATTTAAAGGCCAAGGGAGGAATGTCAGAGTAAATGTGCAGAGGACAGTGATTAAGGCGGAGGATGTCAATGGGAGGTTGGTGAGGGTGGAAAGTAAATGCCCCACACTCCAACATTTAAACCAACTCAGGCGGCCATGTGCGTTCACATGGGGATGATAGGTGCACTGCCACCTTGCGTCCAAGTGGCACCGTTGATTAGCTTGGTCTATCACCCGCATCCGAGAGATTTTTAAACCTTTAGTTTAAATAGTATTTTTCTTTCTTGACTTGAGAATTTTACCCCCTAGCTTAATCCTAGGAATTATGACTATAATAATTATTAATTAAAATAATTTAAATTAAAAATAATAATAATAATAATTAGAATATATAAGAAACATATATTTTTAAAATTAAATATAATTAAATAAACACTGCTATATATATTTTTAGTTAAATTAGTCTTTATTTTCCAACTCTTAGTTTCCTTTCTTTGCATCTATTTAGGCTTAATGATTAGATATGTTATATCATCTCATCCTAAAAATGAGCCACACTGTTGGATTATCACGAAAAAATCTCTATAAAATATCTATGAATAACAGAAACCAATATCCAAATATATTAGTATTATTTATTAAAAATTAATAATACTAATTCTTTTTTTTTAAATCATTACGTATAACTAGTAAAAATGGTTTTAAAAACACATTTAAATATATAAATTTGAAGTAGAATGTTCCATGTGACATATATCTCATCCATAGAAGCTATAATATTAAATAACAAAAACTAAATAAAAATTTTAAAAAGTAAAATATCGTAATATAAATATTATATCTATAATTATTTAATTAATCAATATTAAATTTTAATCATAAATATTAAAATAAAACTATATATATATATATATATATATATATATATATATATATATAATAAATTAAATTAAATATAAAAAAACATTATTGCATTATGTGTTTTGTGATATTATCATAAATATTGTTAAACATTAGATGAATTTGGCCAAAAAAATTTGAAAAAAACATTAGATGAAACGGGTCCAAAACAAATCAAAAAAATATTAGATGAATGTGTCCAAACAAAAATTAGTAGCAGTGTTTGAATCATGTTTTTGACAGTGGAAATGGATTTAGCACCATCAAAACCTTTGAGTCACCTAAAATCTTAAAGTTTGACATTTATAACCAATACTGCATGCTGGTTTTTTAAAATTAAATTGAGCCTAAGCGGAAACCAACAAGTTCTTAATTTTATTTAAAACATATAATATAAAAATGTTTTATTACTAGCAATTGCACCATATGTTGCAAAAGAAATGCCGTAAGGAAATAGCATAGGAAAGAGTAGCCTTGAAAAAATAAGTTGTTGTAGAGAAGGAGCCATCGTGAAGGAATGAAAGTCAAATTTTGCTTACATGGATGTAGGTCGTGGAGGTTTCAAAGATATTGATTATAAGAGTTATCAACCAAAAAATTTTGTTATAGATATTGAAATAGACAAATGTGGGTGAAAACATATATGTAAAACAACATAATGAAATAAGTTGTTGCAGATAAGGAGCCATCGTGAAGAAATGAAAGGCATATTTTGCTTCCATGGAAGCAGGTCGTGGAGGTTTCAAAGATATTGATTATAAGAGTTATCAACCAGAAAATTTTGTTAATACAAAGTAATTTCACAAATTTAAGTTATAGTTTTATATTTTATAATTACAAATTTAGTGTCTTATTAAAATATTTTACACACATCTATTCATTCAAATAAATTATATTGTGAATATGTTTTATCATATTATTTGATTACAAAATTATTGTACTCCCTACTAAGTAAAACAACTTTATTAATAAAGAATTGAATGCCAAATTGAAAGATTACTCAAGCGATAACTACTATAATATATAGAACTGATTTTTTGACGTATAAATTATTTGTTTTATATGTCATTCAATTTCCATTACCTATTATCTTCAAACCCCATGGGGAGGTATTGAACATGGGAGCCAACTTTAAGTATATAAGCATTCACATTTTATTAAGTAAAATTTTAAAAGGATAATGGTTATAAAAAATAAAAATTAATTTTATTAAATAGTTAGTTTAGATATATATTATTTATAAGAGGGATCAATTCTCTTTTCACTTTAAAAGAGGTTTGTATATCAAGACATTTGATCCCTCTTGGCTCTTGGTAGATCCAGAGTTAAGATTGATCTAAGCCATCTTAATTTCTCCTTTTAAATAAACTATATTCCACATGAATATCGTGGGTCAATACCATGGGTTGTTTTTATAATTTATTATTATTTTATGTTGTTACCTAAATTCAATTTAACTTATTAAAAAAAAAAAAACAAATACTATAAAAAATCATATATAAAACTATTTACATTTACATATAAAAATATAACAGAGTTTTAATAACAACATTTTAACATAAAAGTCACCAAAATCTAAATTCAATCTAACTTATTAAAAAAAATAAAAAAATAAAAAAATAAAAAAAAAATAAAAACTAACATTATAAAATATATAAAACTATTTACTCGTGGATCTAATGGCCTAAAACATTTCAATCATCTAACATTTGATCTAATGACTCAGACATAGACACAGTAGCAGCTAGGAGAGTTGTTTTCAAATAAAAATGCCTTACGACATAATAAATAAATATCTTTCAAATTAATCACATTATGTTTATTTGACCAAATAAAAATAATGTGATTAATGCAAAAAATATTTATCTACTTTATTAACCTAAACATAATATGATTAATTAGAAAAATATTAATCTACTTTATAAATCACAAGTCTTAAATCTAGCATAATATTTTATTATATAAATAATATAATAAAACACACTTGATCCACTTCGTTTTAATAAACATTTAATGAAAACAAACATAAAACTATTCAATTAAAAATTTGTTGTTATTATTTTTTAAAATTAATAATATAATGAAATTTAAATCATCGCGGAATTATCGCATTTTGTGGCAGCCATTCCTATTTTAAAAACAAAATTAAAAATCTGTATCGTCATTTTTAGTAAAAGATAAAATGAAAATATCGAATATCGTACTTTGATATAAAAATTAAGATTATAAGAATTTTTTGGTAATAATCACATTAAAATGAATATTGTCGACGTGTTTGGAACCAACTAATGTGGTTCATCATCAGGACTAGGTGAGAGATCATATCCGAACGTTGAGTTTAAATAAATGTAAAAATGGCTAAACTAGCCATTATGATAACGGCTAGTTTGACTTTGAGAATGCTAGTTCTATTTTAATTAAATTAATTATTTACTTAATTATTAAATAAAATTAAAATTATAACAGCTAGTTTTATTTAATTAATTAAAAGTTTAATTATTTAATAAAATATATTTATAAACCTTTATATTTTAAATAAAGAAATAAATAACAATAATAATAATAATTAATATTTTAGTTAATTAATTATTATTTAATTAATATTAACAATAATAATAAATAGTAACGCGGGCCTCTTTGGATGCTTAGACCATGAAAGCGTTCAATAATGATTTTTGTCTATTGAAATTTGTAGATTTTGATAAAATTTGGTGGAAATTAAAATATATATATATATCAAATTATATTTATTTTTTATCATTAAAAAATTATTCAAATAAAAAAAAAAATAAAAAAATAAAAAAAATCAAAGAAAATAGATCTAGCAAAATTGTAGTTTATACTATAAATTTTAAGAGAGGAAATTACTTTCCTCAATACAAGGAGTTAATACAGAGTTGCTTAGAGGTTTTAAACAAGAAGATTCAGATGCCGAAAACAAATCATGAGTCTTAATAAGATGAAAATTCCATAACTATATCGCCACTAACCAAATTTTACATTATAACTTCAAAACATGAAATACATTCACATATAGAGGTTGTGGCTCCTGCACCACTAAAACACGACTTTTTATTGAGATTTTGCGAAATTTACATATAGTAAAACCTATAACTTGTTTTCACCCGCCCACCAAAATTTGCTCCACAATTTTACAGACTAAGACTCCCCGAATAAATTTCTATTTGACTTTTAATTGTTTAATTTGTTGGAGAACATGACTTTCTTAATTTTATAGACATTACATTACCTAAAATAAATAACACACCTGAAATAAATAACACTTGCGAAATAAATGTTTACCCATATTCTTTTAGTAACCATTAAATTTTTATTTTAGTAACCATTAAATTTTTATTTGAATTTTAATTGTTTAATAGAATTCATTTATGTGATGTCTTTCTCTGCAAACTCTATGGGCAAACTGCAAAACATTAACTAAGATAGGGTTGAAGTATGGTTGCTGTAAAAAAAAATAAACAAGATAGTTTAGATTAATTTTGGAACAAAATTTATTTCACTGGAATCAGACGTGAGATTTAAAGTGTGGAAAAGAATTCCATAAACATGTATTGAATCCTTTAATCATGGCGGAAATTATTAGACGTGAGATTTAAATTTTAATGTCTGGAAAGGAATTCGATAAACATGTATTGAATCCTTTAATCATGGAGTAATTAACACAGCGGCTAAACAGTATTATACAGTAAAATAGTCCTGAATTGTGTCTGTGTATTCTCACAAATATTATTATTCATTTTGTATCATACAACTCAACTAAATCAAAAGTAAACTTCTCGAGTTATTCCTTCAGCAGTTCGGCTTCTGCTGCTCGGGATTAGCTTGGAGTTTACCAGATCGAGAAGCGTCTATGAAGCGCAATTCTTTGAGCTTGCAGATACCGGCTTTATTATTCACGATACCTGTACTTTTACTGTTATTATTGCTGTTTATGCTCCTAAGCCTGCCCTTGCCCAGATGGTGTTCGCATAGGGGGTACCCTACAAGAGTCCGCTGAGAACACCTCCACCCTCGCCCGTTCCTCCGCCTGCACTGAGACCCTTCTGCTTCGCTATTATTACTATTACTGTAACGTTTACTGGCCATGGCTTTCTCACCCACTTTTCGCCCATTTCCGTTCTGGATATAAGTCTCCGGCCTCAGCTTTTTACTGGTCTTTGTATCATCAATATCCTTCCAGCACTTGAAATACCCAATCTCATCTTTGCTTCTTTCCCCCTTGGCACCATGTACAGTTAACTTCTTTTGCTGCGTCCGCAAATTCCCCATGTCAAGAAGGCCTGACTTTGGCAACTTCCAATTCTCACCACGGTCCCCGATTATATCTTTCTCAGCGTTCTTTGACGTGTCTTCCTTTATCAGGAGGGCTCCTTGGGTTCCTGATGTAAATGGATCCCAACCAGTCATGAACTACACGCAGAGACTACTGCATGGAGATTTCACTGCTAATGTTACATTTAGAAACAGTGTATAAAGATATAAGGAAGATTTCTGGATCAAACTTTCAGATGTTTGGGGTAGACACTTCATTTATCATTATCTTATCTAAGTGTATAAAGATACAAGTGTATAAAAATATAAAGAAGAATTCTGGATCAAACTTTCAGATGTTTGGTGAACATTTCACTTATCATTATCTCATCTTTAATTTTTGATATTTTGATAATGGTATAATATCTACCTAAAAATTTAATATTAAATCACGTAAATTAAAAATTCTATACACAATTTCATCCCTAAATCCAAAAATCTCTTTTACAAATTAAGATGCATTTAGCTTCTACCTGTACCTTATTTTTTAAACAGTCTGATGGTGTCCCATTGATTTCTGCAAGAAGAAGTTCACAGAGAGTCATGAAATAATTAAAGCCATATGTAAATTTAGATTAAGTAATTCAAAAGGCATACGGTGCAGAAGTATGATTATGACTCGTACTATAAACAGGAAAATGAGCCGAGGCCGATTTAAGAACAGGTGGGGATACGTTATACTGCCGTTCCATCTCCAGTCTGCTTTCTTGCCCTCCACGCCGTCCTGCACAGAACGAGACAGGACGCAAAAAGGGTTTTTAGTGCAGCGTACGATTAGAAAATGGAAAGTCGATTTCATTCTGATTTCCAGACCAATCGTTTGTGGAATTAAATTAGGTAAGGGGAATCAATTTTGGATAACCTTGGTATAATTTTGGTGATAGCATTTTATGGGTGAGTAAATTAGTTCTTCTCTGTAATATTGGGTTGATTGGCAAAATCATACTCTGGATCTTTAAGTTGGGATATATTAGGTTGATTGACAAAATCATACGGACAATTTTAATGATAGTATCAGTCATAACATATTAATAAATAATTTTTCCATCTAACATTGAAACTATTCAGACAAGACATTGAAGTTACCAAGAGAAGTGAAGAGGTTTGTGGTTACATCAAAAAGACAAATGAAGAGGTTTGTGGTTACATCAAAACTAGAATCATTAGGGTGAGAATTACAGATTTCTAAGTTCAGGAGAATGGAATCTAGATCCAGGCTCTAATACCATGAAAAAATTTGCCACTACACCAAAACTCGCAGATACATACTTCCAAACTAGTAACTAGAATTATAACTAAAATCGCCCAAGTAAACATTACAAATTACAGATTCCATAAAAGTAAGATAATTACTCCAACAACAAGACGTTAAAGCTAACAGTCTTCTTAACATAATTAAAAAAAATAAAGATGCCCCCTGACGGGACTACTTTCCAATAGTCTGATCGATCGATTCATAAGAAAAAGATAAGTCCCAAAATGCCAAGTATGAATACAAATTATAATATAATATGCGGTGACAATCCATCAACATCCCCGATGAATCTGTACCATTTTAACCTGCATTTTGCTTTTGCAGTGTTTGCTTTCCCAGAAGACGATGCTCGAGGGGGAATGATGGCTTGAGGGTGGAACTTAGTTTGTAGATGAACAGTATAATAGGACCAAAGCCCTCGCCACTTGTCCATGTCCTCTCTTATCCACTTCATGTGTCTCTAGCGCAGTTATATATAAATACTGATAATGCATACAGGTATATCTGCCCACAAATAAGCTTCGGGGTTCGCTAAAGTCGGTTGATCACATTTAGTTTCGCTGAATGTGAGGAAGTGGCTGAGGGCTTCTCTTTAAAAAAAATGTCCATGAAAATCAAAATATCTACTCAGACTCATATGGGTATCTCAGGTGTGAGATGAACTCGAAGGTTTGGGGAAGCACAGACAGAAACCCAATTAGAAACCCAGTTTGCACCTAATTGCACTATGGACTTCATATTATGATGAGTTAGGAACCCAGTCTGCACCTAATTGCACTATGGACTTCATATTATGATGAGTTAGAAATCCAGTTTGCACTATGGACTTCATATTATGAAGATAGACATTATTACACATCATATTGGATTATTGGGCTATTGAACATTGGGTTATTCAGGTATTGAATAGAAAAAGATACCATTAGAATAAGTTTTTGGTCCAAATACAGAAAATAAAATGGATGAAATCACAGACTTACATTAAAAATCTGACTTTCAACGTTTTTACACATCATATTAAACCTGTAGAATGAGCCTTTAGGCCCAAATATAGAAAACAAAATAGATGAGACCTACCTTAAGAACCTGACTCTCTGTTCCCTTCGCCCCTGCGTTGGAGATGCAAAGCATTCCTCCAGCTGTGGGCCGGCCTTCTCCCTCCCTCTCTCCTTATCTCTCTCCCACCTCCATCTTTATGTCTCCCTCTCCCTCTCTTACCCTTCTCTAACTCTCTCACTCTTCTCCCTCTCCGTCTCTTCATTCCTCTTCTCCCCTCTCCTTCAATTTATCTCCATATCTCCCTTGTCACTCCCCGTATTTCTCCACCTCTATCATATATCATGATATATTAATATATATTACAAAATAATAAATTTAATATTGTATTAATCTAAACATATTAAATTTAATAATATTAATATTTTAATATTAATTTTAGGGTTGATAATGTTTCTTTTGGCCTGGTATTAATAATAATTTGGTCCATGGTATTTGACCCTTATACGTCATATATAATTAGATGTTGATTTCTAATCGTATTTGATATATTTTTATTTATTTACCTTACCTCTTTATACCTCTTTTATATTTATTTATTTACCATACCTCTTTTATAAATATGTTATTTGGCCCATGGTATTTTCCATGGTGTTATTAATAATTTGTCCCATGGTATTTTTCCCATGGTATTATTAATAATTTGTCCCATAGGCTTCACCTAAATAAAACCTTTTTTGAGTTTTTGTAACTATAAAGTGGTTTACGGAGTAAATATAAAAATCAGTTTTATTTATTTACCATACCTCTAGTTTATTTATATTTTTATTTATTTACCATACCTCCTCATTAATATAAAAAGAGGTTTTATTGTTCAAGCCGACAATTTTTTTGGCTTCCGACATACTTACACATCGGGGTCATACTGGGCTGTAGAATGCGCCTCTCGGCGCAATAATGGAGATAGTAGAGATGCATCATTGCCCGAAAATAACCAATAAGAACTAGTTGTTAAGAACTAGTTGTTTAAGAACTAGTCGTTAGAAATATAGTTAAAAAAAATTATAGTTAAGAATTAACATTAAATAATAGCCTACAAGGGCATGGTCTAGTGGCCAGCAGACGCATTGTTAAGGCGTTCGTGCTGTTAAGCAGGTCACGGGTTCGAGCCTCGTCTAAATCGGCGACTGTTCTTGCAGGTTGGGTAATTCCTTGAGAAGTTACAGTGGTAGCCAAGGGGTTTGACCTCGCGCCTAGCGTGTAAAAGCTATCTAATATTATCGATTCCTCTGACTTACCAAAAAAAATTAATTAATAAATTAATTAATTATAAAATAAATAAATAAATAAATATTTTATTAAAAATGTGGTTAAGAAAATTTTATATAAATTATTATTAAATAAACTAAAGAAATAACAGTCACTATTTATTTATCAAGTTAAATCTGAATTTATAATATCACATAATTATATTTACATGTTATTGATTAAGTGTTGTTTTTATTTTCATTTTTAATCTTGTTATTTTAAAAATATTTATAATTAATGATAAAGAATGAAGAGCTTCATACCTTTAATTAAAATTAAAATTTATATATTTTATTTTTAATCAAAAAAATTAAAATTATATTAATTATATTTACATGTTATATTTTTTTATTTTCATTTTTAATCTTGTTATTTTAAAAATATTTATAATTAATGATAATGAATGAAGAGCTTCGTACCTTTAATTAAAATTAAAATTACACATTTTATTTTTCATCAAAAAATTAAAACTATTCTTATTTGTAGCATTTTAAAAGAACAATGTGACATTTAAAAATAAATATTAAATTTATAATACTAAGAAATCATATCTATATATATATATATATAAATAAATCAAGCCCATCATATTTTTTTCTAAAACTTTATCCTATTTTTAATATTCTAACAAAATAATAATAATAACAAAATAAATCTAAAAATATTTAAATGTAATTTATACCACTATTTTAATGGTTTTATCACACTAATATTTTAAAATATCAATTAAAATATTTTAAAATTAAAAATTAAACTTACAAATCTTTTTACACAGATTTCCAAACCCACCTCATGTTCTCCTTTAAAGTTAAACTTAACATTATAATGAATGCATAATAAGCCAATGAGAGTTGCCACAACTCATATGGAAAGGTCATAAAAATAACATAGATGATATTGGGACAATAGAGTAAATCCCTTTTATGTCTAATATAATATATACTTTAAAAATGGAGTAGTTTTTAAGCGAGATTTTTTTGGAGATTCTAACATATTTTTTATTTTTTTACTATATATATATATGGATTTAGCTCCCTCAAATTCACTTGGATTGTGAAGAGTTCATATGTTAAAATTGTGAATTCAATGAATTTGTGCCTTATTCTAAACAAATTAGATCGAAAAATAAACTTGGAACATTGCACTAAAAAACTACTCTTTAAAAAAGAAATGATGGGAGTGAGATAGGTGCACTTAGATTTGAATTAAACTCAGGACAAGGACAATTAATGACACAGTTACATATAAATCAAATTTTCATAAATATTGAAATTTGATGTAGCATATATATATATTTTATTTCTTAATAAAATTAGTCATAATCATTTCATCAATATGAAATGATAAGAAAATATAAATTCAAATTTTAAAAAAAATCAAAATTTAATTTTAATTTTCAAAATATTTAGTTTAATATTTATTTTTTTCAAAACCTTCACGAGAACTTTATAAAATATTTAAAACTATCAAGAATAAAAATTGAAAAATGAAAGTTGATTACTTAAAGAAAAAAATGTAATGATACCAAAAATAGGAGTTTTGTGTTTTTATTTTTATTTTTGGGATATATATATATGAATCATAATTAGTAAATTATAAGCATAATATATATGGTATGTTATTAAGGAAACCAAACCAACTGTGAAATGTGAAATTTGAGGATTTTAGTTAAACAATGAGATGAAGTTTAAACAACTATATATCTAGTTTTCATACTTCTTCAAATACTAAGCATTTATAGTTTATAAGATAATTTACAAAAATAGCTAAAATGTTGCATATAAAACAAAAAAACACTAACACAATTCAAAGTGTTGGTTGCACTATAGAGAGTGAGATAGCCATGTATCTAAAAACTGTTAAACAACAGGAACATGCTATGAAGAAGGGGACACTTCAATTGGATCCGCTAGGGTGTATGGTGATGCTAAGCCTTTATCGTGAGTGAGGATGGCTTTGTGCGAGCCAAACTGAGTGTCATGTCCCAATGTTCTGCGTGGAGATCATCTAATTGCAGAAGTATCTCTCATTTTTTCTCATTCCTCTCAAGGAGGGCTTTACCCATAAGAGCTTTCATATGCCAATACAACTCGATGGTGTATAAGTATGGATTCTATTAACCATTGGTGTAGCTGGTATCTGGCACTAAGTAGGCTATAAAACCCAAAAATTCAACATCAATGAATTCGTCTCTATGAGCAAAGACTTCAGTTTTTGCTTGTTGGATTTCCTCCTAGAACTCAAGGGGGGTATGCAAGTGAAAATGACGAGCAACAGAGAAAGCGCAAAGGCGAGCTCTAGAGCTGCCCTCCACCCCGCTCAAGGAGCCTCTACGACTTCGAGCTCGTTGTTTAGGCATTGCGGAGGGAACAAAGAGCCACACATCAAAGAAAGAAAACAGAAAAGGGACAGAGAATACCCTCAAGGAAGAGCTAGGTAGTGCAGAGATTTATCGATGAGGGGAAAGAAAGGCCTAGAGGAGGAAGCAGTTCTTTAAGACGGCTAGAAAAACCTGAACCATAGATCCCAAGCATGTAGACCATATAAAAAGTTGAGGCGAAGCAAACTTGAAACAAACATAGCAATTATAAACCAACAACTTGGTAATACAAACTCAAAAGGAGATGTTATTTTTGTTATCAAAGGTTGATGATATCTGAAACCCAATGATAATTGAAGATGTCAGACTAAAAGACCCAATGAGCTCGTTAACATGTCCCTAGCAAATAGCCACATCAACTCTCGACCCAAAGTCTCACTTGAAACTAACAACGATTAAGGAGGTCAGGTCAAGAGGACCTAGTCCTTCCCCCCTTAAAGAAAGACAAACAACATTACACCTAAGGAATCCTACCTCTCAACAATCAGATGTGATAGAAAATCCTGTCCCTATCAAGTTTCAATTGTAGATACTTAGCTCTATCCCACTCTTAGGTTCCACTATGTAATTAACACCTTCGAGATCGTTCTTTTGATTACCACCTCAAAACATTAATGCAAACAAAATGACATTAGATATGTGAGCGGTCATCAACACCATGTGATAGACAAATGTGGGAGAGAGGTGGCCATGCCTCCCCACTCTATTGAGTTGGGTGACAATGGTGGTACTGCCCCCTCCCATTTTTTATCTATGTTCCCCACCCCATACAAAATAAGATATTTTAATTATCAAATATAATTTTAAAATAATGTTTTCCCTTTTGAAATTCAATCATCGAAGTTATAAATTAATAACCATATATCCATGGAAAGAACATGTTTATGTGAATTTGTGTAAAGAGTGATAATGAAAATTTTATTAATATTTAGAATTGCATTATAAAAATATATGATAATGCTAACATTTTCATAAATTGACCTAACATAAAAAGCACAAAAAATGATCACTATTCTCAAAACCCATGAGGTATAGACCAATTGGTTTATGTGGGGTTTAGTCCTCGCCAGGTCATAGGTTCAACCCTCATGGGGAGGGGTTGAGGATGGAAATCACTTTGGGGGAATTAAACTCCTCAAGGGGTGTTTAGGCTCGACTAAGCCTCACAAAACTTCGGTGATAATCATCCCATTGTGGGTAATCGATACTTCTTCCATCCAATATAGCTACAGGCCCTGTCCTAGGCTCAACATAGATGCAAACAAAATGTTAAACTCTAAGATTACATGTATTCATTATTAAAATTCCAAAAATGAACCTTTATAATATTTTATAACTTAACATGATTAAGGATTATTTTAAATAAAACTAATTAATGTTGGTATGGGTCCCTTCACATAAGGGGCCCTATGTTGTGGTCTAGTTTGCACAAGTATTGACACAAAGTAGAGTTTGGTGAGAGGAAAATTTGCAAAAATAACAAGTCCACAATAATCGAAGTATGTGGTGTTGTAGAAACTTGAGTGTGTAGTGGCCAAGGAGTCATTTTAGTACATCATCTATGCCTAATGTCTCTAACCCTTTGTGTATGTATTTGAAGGCATGGGTCCTTTTGTATGAGTGGGTTGAAATTGATAATTTTTCTCATTATATTTGAGAATATTCTCTCTCTCTCTCTCTCTCTCTCTCTCTCTCTCTCTAAAGGATCGTAATGTCATAAAGAAGGATGATTGTTTTTTCTATGTGTTTCATGGACCCTAAAGATCAATGATTGCTAAGTCCACAAAATATTTGTACCATGCAGATCCACCCAAAGGGATCACTTCCTACTAGCTCAACCACAAAGACTAACCATGAAGGTGTCAAAAGAATTGAGCGCATGACCTCTCAATAGAAAATGTGCTTTAATGATGTGGACTCTACCAATTGAGCTAACCCTTAGAGCTAAAGAAGGATGATAGTTGTGAGAGGAGACATAAGAGTTCTCAGTTAGTTGTTTTGTTGTTAAGTTGGGAGTTAGATAGTTATGATACATTGTAAGTTTTATTCATGACTTATGTTGGAGACAAAAGAGTTCTCAGTTAGTTGTTTTGTTGTTAAGTTGGGAGTTAGATAGTTATGATACATTGTAAGTTTTATTCATGACTTATGTTGTATTAAATCATCTGCTATTACAATGGGTACATGTTTTTCTCAAATTATACATGTATGTGGTGTATCTTGATGATTTATGTCTCATTATATTTATTATGTATTTTGTTAGTTCAGTTAGCTTAAATGAATGTGATTGAAGAGTAATTAATGGGTTGCACATGCCCACTAAATATTTAATACTCTACATATTATTAACATTGGAACCATTATATGTGCCCCTGTTAAAACATCCTTCCTTATGAAAGATTGAATATGTTTATGCACCATACTACATCAAGCCTACGTTGGACACCTTCTATAGACCTTGAGCCTATTATAGAGCTAACGACATGTTTTTTTTTTGTAGGACCTTATCCAATGAAAAGTAATAGAAATGTAGTGGAGTTAAGTGAAGGTCAAAATTCAAGATTGGAGAGAAGAAAGAAACTGTGGGTTCACCTATCAAGAAAGGGCACACGTAGGATTGTAATATTCAGAGATAAATACTTGTGTTAATGTCCAGCACCTTCATGAGATATTTTAGTAGAATTTGTGGTAAACATGTAAGAACAGACACAACGACATTAGATTCCACGGTTAATAGTTGAGTGGATCGTCGTGAACTTGATAAAGATATAGTAGTATGACCATAGTTTAATCCAAGTAGTTGCTTTATAGTACAAGTGTGCAATGGAAATATATGCTTTGGATTTCATGGTATAATGTCATTCAATATTTGACCAAAGTGCTATAATTATTTAAGAAAGGGTAGTGCAAGAGATTGATTGAAGAGATACTTGTGTTTATTAAGATGTTCATGGTGGCACATGGTATCTTGTCATGAGGCCTTGTTGAGATGGAAATTTAAACCGTGCATGGGGGCTTAAAATGGTATGACTTGATGGTAGAGTCGATGCCATGTATTTTTTGAAGGAGGATGATGGTAAATGTAGTGGATTCTTAAAGGTAATAGTAGAAGCAATAACAAAAATATAAAGAGATATCATAGAACTAGTGGCAGGAAGAATGGAAAATATACATTCCATGAAGAAGTCATTGATATTAGGAGATGAAGCTAAGTTGCATCCTAAGTGTGGGACAATGGAGAGGTTGAGAGAAGTGCAGGAAGGAACTTTATCTATCCCTAAAAGAAACAAGCAAGAAAGTATCTTTATGTGGATAAATAGGAGTTTGCAAAGGTGGAAGGAACTTTTGAAGAACCTTTAGATGGAAACAATGTGATGACATGGGGGTTGTAGATACTCAAACTAGTGGTGCAAAGACATTAGCCAAGCCTACCAACTTGGTCATCACTATGGAAGTCATGGAAAAGAAAAAAGAAGAAGAGGTGTTTGAAGATACTTTCAAGTTTTTATTATTTTGGTACTTTAACCCTACAAGAAGTCATGTCACCAGGGAAGAGAATCTGAATTTCAATGAAGTTTGTCCTTCCTGCATCCTTAATCCTATGTTTTTTTCATTTTTTTCAAGACACCATGAATATTGTTGCATAGAGCACATGTGCATGTTCAATTAGTAGTTTGAGTAATTCTTCTATAGTGGTGTTGGACAATGTAGTGTGACTGTTAAAGGGAAACATAAATTGGCTTGGAGTTCTCTAGTTTTACAAGTGCTGCTATAGGACATGGTCTAGTGGCCAGCGGACATGGTCTAGTTTTACAA
>JAXQQM020072117.1:0-90338 GCA_034641835.2 Pinus albicaulis
ACTAAAGCATGTTAAGAATAAATTTGAGTGGAACAAATATAAATTTGGTAACATTCTCATGGAAAAAAAAATTCTGATAAGAGGATGGCATAACTTAAACAAAAAATCATACATCATGGCATCATTTATCAAATGAAGTAAGAGGGAAAATATGTGCAAAGGAGATGGAAATAAAGGTCCAAATAAGAAGAGAAGTTGTGGAAACAAAAATATAGAGTGAAATGGCTAAAATGTGGAGAGAAAAATACCAATTTCTTCCATTGATCCATGATTCAAAAGAGGAAAACCACCATGGTTCTCAGCCTTAAAAAAGTAGATGCAGGAATGGCAAGCACTCTGGATGAGATTTCCGAGGAACTGAACACCTTTTATGGAAAACTAATGGAGGAGGCAAACGTAGAAAGATCTCAATCCATTAGGTAAATCACCAACAACATTCCCATAATTTTGAATCAAGATCACAACACCATGATACTCAAATAGGTGACCATGAAAGAAGTTGAGGAAGATGTAATGGAAATAAAAATGGGAAAAGCCCCTAGGCCAGATGGTTTCACAATTTATTTCTTTAAGGCCAGTTGGTCCACAATAAAAGAGGAAGCTCATGCAATAATGGAAGAGTCAAGGAAAAACAAGACACTTCTAGAAGCCTTTAATGCAACCTTCCTAAATTTAATCCCTAAGGATCCAGGTATGCTAATTCAACTCGATATGTCAAAGGATTTTGATAATATAAGCTGGAAATACATGCATGAGGTTCTAATTGCCTTCGGTTTCCACAAGGAATACAATGATTGGATAATGGCCCTTGTCTCAGGAGCCTTTTTCTCCATCCTCCTTAATGGATCCCCCACCCAACACTTTGTTCCTACCATAGGAATCTAGTAGCGACACCCTCTTTCCCCTTTTCTATTCATTATCATGGCAGAGGGTCTTGGAATATATATACAAGCTTCCCTTACCAAGCACCAACTGACATGTCTAATGCTCCATGCTAACTCCATAGCTTCCACTCACCAACAATTTGTTGACGACACCCTTCTCATTGGCGTCCTGATCATAGAAGAAGCCAAAACCTACAAACTCATTTTGAACCTCTTATATGAGGCTTCAGGAACTTCAATCAACCTTAATAAATCAAAAAATGTCTTCTTCAATGCCCTGACCCCTATCCAAAGAAAAATTGCTAGAAACGTGGGTTTTCAGATCTTCTCTCTGGCCTCAAAATATCTAGGAGTTCCTCTCACAGAAAAGGCCCTTGGAATATCAACCTGGGATGATATCCTCAACCGGTTACAGAGCAATATCTCCAACTAGACCTTTCGATCCCTCAACCTGGAAGGTCATCATTTTCTAGTTAAATTAGTCCTCTAATACATCCCCCTTTATATATTCTCTTCTCTAGCCACTCCTAAAACCATCCTGAACACCATTCACAACATCCAAAGAAGCTTCCTTTAGTGGGGATCAGAGAAGAAAATGTAATGGGCCCTTTTTAGTTTGGAAATATTTTCAATCCTAAAAACATTGGTGTTATAGGTCTTAGAGATCAATAAATTATGGGGAAATCCCTGAGGGGGAATTGGTCGAGGTGGCTAGACACCCAACCACCCCCTAGGCCTAGTTATGGAAAGTTAAGTATGCTCCTAACCACATCCAAATATATCTCATCAGACTCTCAAGATATGTCTTGGGTTGTACCATATCAAACCAAGCCTAAAAGAATAGAGTAGTTATACAATAACCTAGCTTTTGGGATCTTTGTAATGGGGATAGCACCATATTATGGGAGGATTCATGGAAACAACTCCCGACCCTCAATGAAGTGCACCATTCCCCCATTCAAAGGGAAATTCAAGCCAAAGGGAAAATTCAAGTAGCTCAATACTAGAAACCAAACCCACATGGAAGCAATTGGAGAGAATTGATCAACATGTAGGACTAGAACCCCCATCTGGATAATTTGGAATGGGAATCCTTTGATCGGAAACTTTAGGAGTGCCAAATATTAGTGGATCGAGAGAATGATAAACAAATTTGGGGGGGAAATTCAATGGGTGTCTTCAACCTTAATGAGGCTTATGGCTATCTTGCGAATTATGAACAACTAAAGCAGAGTTAGCGGTGGATTACTCTATGGGCCAAACCACATTAGTCAAAAATTACCCTGAAGATGGTTCTCCATAGAAAAATCCTAACCTAGGAAAACCTATGGAGAAGAGGATTATCTAGACCATCTCGATGTTGTTTGTGTGATAACCAAGAAGAATCCATAAATCATCTCCTAAACGCATATGATTATGCTTCTACAATCTGGGAGTTGGGGGTGGAAATATTCATAAAAATAAATAAAAACAAATCTTCTATTCATTACACCTTGGATAATTGGTGACCTCACATCTCCTCTCACCCAATGGTTAACATAGCCTGGAGCCTCCTCCTAGGGGCCATCTATTGGGTGACTTGGAAAGAAAGGAATTCATGAATATTCAAAAACAAGAAGGTTGCACGGGAATATATTATTACCATTGTCAAGCATATAATTCATGAATCTATTTCCATTTCCAACCCCCCTCCAGTGCATAGCCCTCCTTGCACTTCAGATATTCAAATTTTTTGACTTATCAACCTATATAACATTCTCAGTTTTGCTCCCATCCCTCCCTCAACCTCCCCTTAAATCCCAAATATTTGGTCTCCTTCGGAAAGCAACGTGATCAAACTCAATTATGATGGCACCTACAGGGGAAACCCAAGAACAATAGTTTTCAGTGGAGTCTTTCAAAATCACGAAGGTGAAATTCTCTCGATCTTCCCTAGAAAATTGGGAATCACCACCAACAATACAGTTGATCTCTATACCATTGAGTACATGCTAGTTATTACAAAAGAATCACAATTTTCTCCTATGATCATTGATGGAGTCTCCGCGCTAGCCACTCTTACTTCCAACAAGCTCCAGCACGACTCTTTCGTCAACAAAGTGACCGACAACTGGCGGATGAAAAAAACCCTTCATCACATTCAACAACACATCAGTAATTTAAGAGGGGTTCACTTCCAGGAAATTAGAAGGAAGGTCAACTCCATGGTGGACCGACTCGAAAATGAGGGGATAGTTTACAACGACATTTTGATCTCTCTTGCATGGAAGGATATAAGGGATGACCCTCTTCACCAAGACTATGAAGCAATCCATCAAAACGAAAAATATGGTTGTGGCACTAATGAGGCCTCCAATCTACCCATTAGCTCATAGATTACCTCTGATCGACTCGTACAAGCCCTTTGAGATTGTGCGATGTGCTCCATTCCAAGTACCATGCATAATAATTTCTCTAATGTCTCCCTAATCTCAAGCATGCATCTTGCATGCAAGCACCACCCTCCTCTCCCCTCAACTAGTATAATTCATCTCTCCATCAAGGATATTGATTACGTCGCCCAAGCCATATTTCATTGTTTTAATACCCTCGTTATTCTTCTTGGTCTTCCCAACCCTGGGAAGCTTTATTATTACCCTCTGTTAGACTCAGTCTTGTCAGTCCTCTCATTTGCAGTCATTAAATGCCTTGTCTTGATGGGTTGGTCAAACAAGAGTCACAGGTCTAGGGTTTGCAGATAGTTGTTCTCAAAATGCTTCAATAACGCCCGCAGGCCATGAGGAGGTTTTCCATATGTTTTCAGTTCAAAATTTCATCATTAAGGATGCTTGAGGGTATTTCATCTTCAAAACCCTATTTTGAAGAAGAAATCATTAAATTCGTAATTATTCAAGTTTTTCAGTTAAGGATGTTTCACATGCAGCCCCTCCTGATCCTTTGCTGAAGTCCCACGCCACCATCCCTGCAAAAATTCAATCAAGAAAACATTATTCAAGCCAAAAAGTCAAGTGCAAAAAACTGAGTTTATTTCAAGTTGTGAAAGTGCCGAAATCTTCAATTAATGGGTTTTTGTTAAGTCAAAGAATCAAACTCCATAAGTTTAAAAGCTCTTTCATATGTTTAAAACATTCATATGCATCCAAAACTCGAATGAAAGTCGATTCAAAGTGGAGAGAGGGCGAAAATTGCGTTTGAGAACCGTAGCTGTGTGTTGACCGTGCGCGCGACGCATACAAGTCACGCGCAGCGCATAGGGAGCGCGTGGTGCACTGGGCATCAGTTTCCAGTGTATTTTTACATGCGCGCGACGCATAGAGAGCATGCGACGCGTTGGGCATGCGCACGGCGCATAAAGCCAGAGGCCCGAAATTGCTCATAATTCTTCCAAATTGCCACTGACACGCGCGGATTTGTTAGCAGGGCAGTGTCAATTGCAATACCATTTGAAGACAACACAGTTTCCAGCTTTTTGTTCTCATGGATTTGCTCATTTGCACATGAAAAAGACATCAACACCAAAGAAAAATGGAAATATCCTGAATGGTTCAAAGAAGAAAAGGGCGTTGCCTGTAGTTCGATAGATGGCTTTCTCTGTCAGCAGCAATGAATGGGATGCAGTGGGTTAACATACACTTATGCTATTTGTAGTGAACATATCAAAATTTCACTTGGATTGACATAGCCTGCATGATGACCAGTGAAGAAAACTCGGAGGATCATCGCGGCACAACAATGTGGTTGTAGGCGGTGACATAGAGGAGCGCTATGGTTCCACATTGCTGGACATGTTTTGAATTGTCATATATTGTTCGTGGTTTCGTTGAAAAACTGAAAGACAAGCAAACGATATCCATTTGCGGATTCATTTCATAAACAATGCCTTGTTTGGAAAAGTTCGTTGCATAAGTAACCCGTAAAAAGTGTTTGACCTCCAACTAGGCTTGAAAAATGTCCTATGTGGCAGTCAATTGCAAATACTCCGGCATTCGATTCATCTTGAGATTTAAAGAATATATGCGGTGGATTTGATCCATATTTTAGCGTTAAAATATCAAGATCTTTTTCTAATTTCGGTAAAGAGGCAAACGCGTCTCCAGAAGGTTGAGGGCAGTTGTGTAAGATTGTGCAGAGCAGCATTCAAGAAATAGGATTCAATTACCCATTTTTGGCTTTAGATATTATTCAAAGGATATCCACCGTGGCAGAAAGATAGGTTCGATTGCCTATTTTGGTTTTCAGTTACGATTTCAGAGGCTCTGCATTACAGTTTCCGCATTCTAATTGGTCATCAGAAATGTTCAGTTGGAATAATGTAACGCTGCTTCAGAAGAGATGAATTCTTTGCTTTTGTTTGTTATTCATGTTAAAACAGCGCCCTATTTTTATCAATCTGCTATCACAGCTCTGAGTTATATATTGTATTGAAAAACACTTGTAAACAGAGAGTTCTGGGAGAAGTAGAGGGAATAACAGAGAGTTTCATTGTACAGTTCAACAGAGAAATAATGAAAGGACGCAACTCTGGTTCATAAGATCCTTGTGGTGTGAGTTTAGCGAATGTTTTTTCTTTTTGTCTCATATGTAAATCATTATGTTTCACAGTTCATTAATAATCATTTCAATTTGAATGTTTCTAAGTGAGAAGGGTAGAATTCAGCTTACTGCTCTGCCCTGGAGAAGCGTTCATGTTATGTGTTTTTCTTCTGTTGGAAAGGATTCATTGTTTAAATGCCCTTTTCAGCTTTCTTAAACAGTCTTTACATTCCATTTAATTTCAATTTAATTTTTAAACCTCATACCTATCTCGCCTTATGAAATACTCTGTACCTTTGATTAAATCTCTCTGCTCAATGCTATCCTTAGTCCCATATAGCCCAGAATATTCAAAAATTCATTAAATTACCTCTTTCCTATCTATTTACTAGCCTAAAATCAGTTCCCATTTTAAGTCATATCGCACCTTATTGCTCATTTTATCGAGATTGACTGGAGAGAGCCCTCTCCTGTCCTCGTAGGGCTAGCTACGAGGCTGAGCTTGGTTTGATGTTGCCTTGAACCTCGCCTTTCTTCAGCCTAAGGCGGATTCGAGCGCTAACACCATCTACCTCACCCTCTTCATTCTCAATCTTTATCCCCTATCCCCTCTCACTCTCATTCCTGTATAAAATCTACTTAGATTCAATTGATCTTGTAATATGCTAAAATAAAATACTTGAATCTATTCAACAAATTGAATAAACCAATTATGATCACACAATCACATGAATAAGAAAGAGAAATAATTCAAATCGCATAACACAAATATGTATATGGGGAAATCCTCAGTTAAAAATGCCTTTATTTGTATATTGCATTAAGTCAAGAATATGAGACTATACAATGCTTATCTCAGGCTTGAGAGCTCTCTGCACTATCTCTGACTATCTCACTCTTATACAAGCAAGTTTGGTCCAATACTTAACCATTTTCTTGCCTCAAGATGCTCAACTTTTCTTACGCATTCCCTAGGGAATTTGAGCCCCTATTAATTAGGAAATTCCAAATAATTGATTGTGAAATACATCCAAGGAATATTGCTAACCTCGTGCATGACCTGTTCAATTTTCTAATTATACAACTGATAGTATACTTCCCTTTAACTCCAATCTCAACTGGGTCTTTCTCATAACTGACATGCATGAGTTAATTCTAGCGAATTTTCAGTTATTTTATTGATCACTGCATGTAAATTAAATATAATTTAATTCACTTGACCTCTCACTATTTCCTCCATCAATTAGAACTAGTGAAACTGATTTTAACTCAAATTAATTAAGCTAAACAATTACAACCTGTTGAGGCCTCAGAAATCTGTGGCAACAACAAGGGGGATAACCACCCAGTCTAGACCTTAAGACAATTCCTTTTTCATTTGGGATAGTGGCTCTGAATGGATATAATGAGACCAGTTTCCCAGATTTGGGTTTTTTGTTTGATTGTTCGGTTTCTCTCAAAGGATTTTCATGAAGAACTACTAAAAACTAAAACAAATTTATTCTAAAATTCAGAACTTTGAATTAAGCCTAATTTAATCTAACTCGGGATAATACTAATTTTATGTGATCTAAAATGATATATATTCAATCTGTGATTATTAAGGTCATCGCAAATTTAATAGAATTATTACTTTGTAAGCTGATTCTCTTGAAAAACAGTTAATCAAAAAAAAATGAGAAAAATATCGCATATATTTGATGATCATATATAAAACAAACTAATTTCTATCTTTATATCATACAATAGTGCAACTGATATTTCAGACAAAAACAATTGATTTCATATATAATTCATGAAAGCTGGATTCATCACTAAGATTAAAAAACAGAATTAGCATACATGATAATAGTACCAGATGTGTACTACTATGCTCATATGATCAGTGATAATAGGCCACATTCAGCTCTTCTACCAATAAGTCTTTCAAAGAATACAAATGTGCATCAACAATGATCAACAAAATGATATATAACTGAAAAGACCGTGTTCCATTATTTTATCAAGACATCCACAAACTTACTTACAATTAAGCATTCTTTGCAAATGTTCTCAATAAAATTCTGGACCCTTCTCTAAATGCATGAGAAGGGTTTAAATACAAAACTAACTAAAAACTAAAATTAAATTATTACAAAAATTTAGAGGAGGTTTCAAACAACCTTTCTCTAAAAGCTTAACTTAAACAATAATCTAGGAATTTTGAACTAACAATCCTGATTCTGCAAATCCTGCCCTTCTTTCTGAGTGCGATCATGAAGTTGAAAAATATCTAGCATTGCTTTAAGCTGAGCTGGTTGTGATATTTGTGATCGAATCTGTACCTTGAAAATAGCACATGAGATTATTGATTGATATCTTTTTGCTGAATCTGCAAGAGACTGAAGAGTTTGATGTTGATGGTAACATTTGATCAGAAAATTCTAGTAATTTTCCTGATCAAACTTATTAAATTTTTTGATCATTTCCCATTATGTATCTCCTCTTTGTCTCCACTTTATTTCTACTTCTCTTGTTCCTGGAAACACATCAGACGTCTTTTCTTTAAGAAGTTATATTTTAAATAATTGATCACATATAGACTGAATAATCTCATTTGATTTCTTGGACGTCTTGGTTGTTGCTTTCTCTGCTTGATTAATTTGTGCTCTCCATTCTGCAAATAACAATTTTTGTGAAGCTTATCTATTTGTGGTAGATTATCTTGCTTTCCTGTATCTGAAATTTTCCACTGAATGTGTTCTTTGATTTCTTTTTCAAGTCTTTCACATTCCAGTTTCTGAATTGCTATTTGTTGAATCATTATCTTATTGGAATCACAATAAGAATTAATTGTGGAAGCGTGGTGACAAAACATTTCTTGTTATTCCTTTAACATGGTGTTTACATCAAGTGCTTTTTTGATGAATTGTTCTAACTGTGGTTGACTCTGTAACTTAGCCATTGTTATTTCCAGATGTGCTTGCTTTTCATTAAGTTTTGTCTGATACTTCAATTTGAGGCTTTCAATATCTTCATGAAATTGAGTTGTTCTTATTTTTATCTACTCAATGGGCTTGGCTTTCTCTTCATTTAACAACTGTTCTAATTCTTGTACTCTGGCTTCATTTTGTTTCAACAATATTATAACCTCGGTAGATTTATCAACAGTAGCGGTGGCATATGCCCCTACATATTGTGATAACTTGGCTAAATGTTCAGTGGGATCATCTGAGGAATCCTTCCAAAGTACATCAATTGATTCATCTTTTGGTTTCGGAGTTGTTTCATCAATCCTTCTTCTTTTATTTCTTTTAACTACAGCCTTGTAACTAGGACTGTAGAAAATATCTAAAGAAGGAATATCTTCAATATGAATAACTATCTGATCTGTAGGGTAGGCCGGTATGATTTCTTTGTCATGCATTGTTGGAGTTGTTTGTAGCAGATTGATAGTCTCAACTATTTTCTGTGAAGGTTCTGGTGTTTGAAACTTGATGTTTTATCAGTATTGGGATTTTCTTTGGGAGTCTTTATTGGTTCGGAAAATTATTCCCATTCATTCATCAGATCTTTTACTTGAGACGGCTTGGAATGATCTAACATGCTATGACTATGTTGAACTGTTTCCGAATCTGATTTTTCCCATTGTTCTTTGTTTTCTCCAGCACTTCTATTTCTTGAAGAATTTGGTCAATTTCTGAATTTTATTTCTTAGATTCGGATTCATTTTCAGATTGATCCGAATTATCAGACTGTTGTTGTGATTGACCTTATTCATTTTTAGAGATATCTTTCATTTTATCATCCAGAATAACACTTGGAGTGTGTTTTTCATCTTCAATAGTTAACAAGTTCAAAGGAACATTTTCTAGTCTCTTGTTTCTATATGCTTGAAAAGCTTCAGCATCCTCTTGACTTAATTGGCTAGAAATGTATTTGGTAATATCAAAGAAAATTTCCATGCCTTGGAAGAAGTCATCGAATTCATATTCTTCCTTTAAAAAAGGCTTCATTTTTAACTCTGCGATGTAATTTTTAATCACATCATTGGGATCATATAATCTTCTTGGCATAAATGCCAATTTCAATAACTGAATCTTGGGAACCTTTTTTGAATGTGTGACCAATATTATCCAAAGCAAATGTGTTGCACTGTAGAGGTAAAGTAGGCCAAATAGACTTTTTACCATCCTTTAGTTGCTTTGTGGCACCATTGAAAAGATGATAGGCTATTTCTTTTGCAAGTAATTTATCTGGAACATAGTAAGGTAAAACATGGGGAGAAGCATAACTTCCAAATACTCTAATATATGTGAACTTTTCTTCGGCAAACCATCTAGCTACGGGAATAATATCCACATTGGCTTCTTCAGAAACCCTAGGAGCCTTTTTTTTGAAAATCATATGATACATGGGAAATATGACTCCATAGAAGATTTTATAGAAGTGTAAGTGGAACTCAAAATCCCAGAGTTCTCTATGGTAGATATGAATCAGGGTAGGGTCTTTGGTGGTCCATTTCCAACCCATGGTAGGAAAATTAGAAGTAAAACAAATAGCTTCCATAACATAGGAAGACATATAAAAAGGAGGTATTTCTCTTAGCGAAACACTTCTTTTATTCCTATATTCAGTAATATGTTTGGCTAAGTAATTGGATAAAATTTCTGCCCAATTTAAGATAGATGAATTGACGATTGCGTCAATTAGGGGAACCCAATCTCCTGAAAATCTAGTACTATCAGGCTTGGAAAATATTCTACATAACATACCAGTGGCATAACAATAAGGATTAGGAATTTTTGCAATTGGGTACGTACCAGACTTATCTTACTTCAATTTTCCCTCATTGTCCTTCCATTCATGGATGACTTTGATAAGATCTGGATGTTCTTCTTTGAAATTCTGCACATATTTATTGTCATATTTCTACTGTGGGATTAGTAGATGATACATTGCTGCTAAATCCTCTTCTTTGAAAGAACCCATAATTTCTCCTCTCGAATTCTTGAACATTCTATCTTCAATGTTTAAATGGTCAATTTCCCACTTAACCATGTCTGTATAAGTAAGAATATTTGGTCTCGCAGCTATCCTGTGAATGTGCAAGCATACAACGTCAAAAAGGGCTACATCAGAGGTAGAATCAGTGCATGCTGCTGAAACTTTGTTTATCACCCTTGGTCCTTCATCTTTGAAGAGTTTATACATTTCCTCCCATGTCGAACTGTTGCAGTCTTTGTTGTAGACGGTGTTTGAAAATAATGAAGACATATATGTGTCTTCTGTGGATGACGTTTGAGAAATTTCTTTGCCCTTTTTGCTCATTCTGAACTTCTTCAACCCAGTAATTGATTTCCTGAGAGCGAAGTGAATTTAACACATAAGGAGTATTATAATAGTAAATCAATCATTTACTTCAAACACACGCAAGAAGATGTCAATCTATCTATCATCTTTCATAATTCCTAATTTAATATTTCACATGGCTTCACACGTAAGATCTATCAATCGTTTTAAAGCCATTAAGATCTTAAATTCCATTTGATATGACACAAGCTGTTCTCACATGCTGAATTCATTTAATACTCAAATCACAATCATTCCTTATAATATTTCGTGATGCTTGACCCTTAAAGGCTGCGAAATGCAATCTACGCAAATCGCAGATCGCAACTTTTATAGGATAGCGTTTAAGTATATATTATAAGTTTTGCGCAATGCGAATTGCGCAACACTTAAAGTGACAGCGATAGCGAAAGATTTTTTATTTCCTAGTTTATTTTCTTGTGGGGTCTGCGGGTATCACAACCTATATCGTTTTTTTCTTAAAGCTTTATTGATTAAATAAAGTGCGATGCGAAAAAAGAAAACAAAATAAAACGATGATTTGATGTTTTTACAATGTTTTTTATTACTTCGGAAAGGCTTAGAGAGCATTTCACAATTCACATATTTTATGTTCTATAATTCTTTTGAAATAAGATATGTAGTATGTAATGTGCTTTTAAGGAAAAAAAAAAGAAAATTTTATTTTTTAAGTTTTTTTATTTTAGGAAATTAGAAACATAATTTCCTATTTATTTCTAAAGGGTCCCTATTTATAAAAATAAATGGGGGGTTGTTGTATAGAACAACAATTGGCGATTCACTTGGATGAACCAGATGTATTTGATAAAAATTTTGAAAATTCTAAACCTTTTTTTTTAAATAAAATAGTTGAAGGAACAAAATTTCAAATAAATAATATCTTTGCCAAACACCGAACAAATACTGGTATTAACCACCTTAATAGGATAGCCGACCCATTTTGCATATCCGCCTGCGATTAGAATATACCTATGCTGTTTTGAAGAGTTAGGAGTTATTTCACCTATGATATCTAACCCCCATTGTTCAAATGGTTGTTGGATATTTACTGGCTGTAGTGGAAACGCTGCTTTCCTTTCTCTTCCCGCTGCAGTTTGACATACTTTACATTTTCTCGCATATTCATGTGCATCTTTAAATAGAGTTGGCCAATTATAACCAAAATGCAGTATTTTATGGGCTGTGGTGTTTCCTCCGAAATGACCTCCAGCTAGTCCATCTTGTAATTCTTGCATTACTTTTTCAGCTTCAGTTTTTTCTAAACATCTCAATAATACAGAATCATAATTCCTCCTAAATAACACATCATCGATGAGTTGATATTGATTTTCTTTAAGTATCAGAGCACGCTTTGCTGTATAATTGAGATATAATGGAGCATATCTGTTTTTCAAGAAAAAATTCAGATCAACTTATTGTGATTGAGAATCGTTTAGGCTTACCTCAGACAGTTGTATTTCATTTGATTGATATTCTTCTGTTGGTAAATGAGAGGCTCCAGTTAACGTCCTCCAAAGACCTTGTCCTTTAACAATTTTAGCAGGATGTATCTCTACATCGCATTCTTGAAGTGTAGTAACCCAATTTGCTCTCTTCTCTCCTACTTCTCATTGGATTAATAATTGTCTTACTACTGAGTAAGGTACTATTATTTTAGTATGTGTTTTTAGGAGAAAAGGTCTGAAATGTTTCAAAGCTTTAAACACAGCATAATCTTGTTTTTCCACTGCTGAATAATTTAACTCAACATCTTAAAGGTTAGAACTAAAAAACGCATTCGGTGCTTCAATGTTTTGATCATTTAACCGTGTCAAAACTGATGTGTATGATGTATCGGAAGAAAATGTATATAATACAAATGATTTAAGAAAATCAGGAGTTGTTAAAGAGGGAGTTTCAATGATGGCTTTTTTAATCAACTCAAAAGAATTTCTCTCTTCTTTTCCGCATTTAAAAATTGATTTTTTCTTGATCATTGAGTACAAGTGTAAGATGATTTGGGAAAAATTTGGTACAAACCTTTTTACCAAATTAATTTGTCCTAAAAATGATTGCATCATTTTTTTATTGTGTGGTAGAGGAATATTTTCAATTTATTGAATCCTATCATGATCGATATGGATTCCTTGTTTAGAAACAATGAATCCCAATAATTTACCTTCTGATAAGGCGAAATAACATTTTTTAGGATTCAAAGAAATGCCATATTTTATACATCTTTCAAAAATATGTTTTAGGTGATTCACATGATTGCTTCTATGCTTAGAACAAATAATAATGTCATCTAAATATATAACAACCGAACTATTGATTAGTCCTCTAAAAGCTATATCCATAGCACGTTGAAATGTAGCACCAACATTAATCAACCCAAAAGGCATTTTTTGGTATGCATATGCCCACTTTGTTCTGAATGTTGTCTTTAATCTATCATCTAGGTGTACCATGAACTGATTATATCTTGAAAATCCGTCGAGAAAAGACATCAATTCAGATCCTGCAACTGACTGTAATATCTGTTCCATGGTGGGTAAGGGGAAATTGCCTTTCTAAGAAGCTTTATTCAAATTTCTAAAGTCTATGAAAATCCTAATGTCTCCATTATTTTTTCTAACTAGGACCATGTTTGACACCCATTTTGAATGTCTAACAGGAAAAATGACTTTGGCTTTGAGCATTTTATTTAATTCAGATTTAATTTGACTTTCTAAATTCAGATGAATTTTTCTAAGTTTTTGTTGAACAGGCTTATCATCTGAAATTGTAGGTATGGTATGCTGAATTATGGAAGTAGCATATGTTTTGAGATCTCAATAATCCCATGCAAAAATATATTTATATGTTTTCAGGAATTTAATGAATGACATCCTTTCTTCAGGTTTTAAACCAAGACCTAAGTTGATGTTTTGCGGTTTTTCTGGTGTACCAAGATTAATTAATTCAAATTTTAAAGTAGAACTTTGAATTTTTGAATTGGTCACCTTCTTAAACCTATCTTTCAAATCATAGAGATCTTCCATTTTGACTATAGATTTAGGAATTAAATTAGTATTTGGTTTATCTTCAATTTGTAAATCATGTTCATGTTCATCTATGATCTGACCTTCATAAGCTCTATCTGATGTAAGAAAGTCTATTATATCTGCATCATTATTAAATACTCTCCAATTTGTTACATTGTCAGGAATGGAAGGCCTAAAAATTAACTTAATTGAAAATCTATCTGAGCTAAATTCTTCGAATGGTATAAGTCTAGATGCTACATTAGCAAGTAAATCGACACTTGCATTTTGTAATCTAGGAACTATGGAGATATTAAATGGAGTAAAATGGGAAGTAAGACTCTGTACTAAAGTTTGATAATGTTTCAAATGTCCAAAAATACAATGAATTGTATTTCTGACTTGTCTAACAATTGAATCTCCATATACTTGCAAATATTTAACATTCAATCCAATGGCTTTATACAGGCCTTGTATGAATGCTTCATATTCAGCAGTATTATTTGTGCATTGAAATTCAATTCTGCAAGCTAACATTTTTTTCTCTCCTTGTGGATCAATTAAAACACAACCTACACCTGCACCATCTTCTGATTTTGAACCATCAAAGTATAGAGTCCAAAATAAAAATTATTTTGGAATTTTATTGCTAAGGTTAACACATCTAGAAGTATATGTTTGAGAAAAGTTTTCAATTTGAAAAATAGCAGTGTTTATTAAAAAAGGTGAAATCTGGGCTTTGAATGATCCAAGAAACGATTTAGCTGAATAATTTCCTATGATATTATTCGTGAAGGCTACATGTTCATTTGCTTCTTCTAGTTCAATGACTGTATGTTTCATAAATTTTTCACATTCAATTCTGATTTGATTTGGTTTTACATTATATGGTAACCACATGTGTGACCAAACAGTAGCAAAATATCCATGTAACTTTTCAGACCAATCCCTGCTTAAAATAAGACCATAAAATTCAGGGATGTCTGCGACTAAAATATTAATTACTTGTAGTAATTTTGGGTTGGATGATAACCTAATAGACACTGACACCATTTCTCCAATAACTTCAACTCTTGTTCTATCCAATTGAACTATATGTACAGCTAATTTTTGAGGAGTGATATTCAATTTTGTACACACCGTTCTTGGCATAATGTTTGAAGAAGCTCCTAAATCAATAAGACAGTTATGAATATTTTTTTTGAAAATCTCATAAGTCAAAAGTAAAGGAGGAGTGTGAGAAATAGATCTACCACCAATCAAAACCAAATCATTGGGATTTAATTTTTTTTGCAGATGATGGAGGTTTTCCCATATCTTTAGAAGCTTGTGCTATAATTGGTGGTTGTATGGGCTCTACAAGGATTGCCTTGAGTTCTCTAAGAAAAATTTTCTGTTGTTGTTTGAGTTTGGTTATTTCATGTAATGAAATATTTGCTTTAGTCTTTTTCATATCTTCAACTATGTTATATTCCATTGTATCTGAAACTATCAAAGTTTTAGAAGTTGTATTAGAATCTGGTGGAATAGGATCTGTCTAAACAATTTTAGATTTTCTAACTGCTATTTTCTCCTTGGTGGGGAGAGATTTTTGTTTCTAATTGATACAGTTGAATCAGAAGAAGATTTACTTCTTGTAGACACAGACATAGCTTCACTTTCTTCCTCTTTGGGGAGAATGAAATCCCATAGGACATTCAATTCAACTTATTTCTCAGATTCTAGCTCTTGTTCAGATGGTGAGGGATCTTCAGTATCTTGATTAGATTCAACATTCGAAATCACATTTGGAGGCTGAGATGTTGAAGAATGATTTTTCTTAAATGGGTGAAATGATTTCTTAGGGGTTGAAGTTTCAGCAACATGTTTCTTTATTTCAATCATGACATTTGACATAGTCTTTAATACTTTTTGAAGACCTTCAAGATCAAATGGATCTTTCAAGAATTTATTTTTAGAATCTGGACTAAATGTCACTTTCTTGGATTTCATGTCTTATATTTCTAATCATTTTTCTAATGCTAAGATTCTTTTCTCTACATTGAGAGCTTCTTTCATGTTTTCTAAGAGGGTAGCTTTACCAACTCTATCTACAAAAATAGCTATATTAGAAGGCAAAGAAGAAATATACCACTCTATTTGTACATCAACAATAGGTTTGGAAGCAGTTGGAATTTTGTTTAATAACTTGTTAAATCTAGAGTTGAAATATTTGATCCTTTCCCCTGAATTTGTGTTAAGATTGGAAAGAGCATTGATTAGGGATGCAAAAGTTCTAACATCTCCAAATTTTGCAAGGAAAACTTGCTCAAAAGTTGCCTAATCGGCAATAGATCCTGCTGGAAGTGAAAAATAACAGGATCCTGCATATCCTTGTAAAGTATAAGGAAACAATCTAACTACAATATCTTTATGGACAACTCCGTTTAGATTCATGGCTAACATAAAATTATTGATATGTTCTTCAGCAGGAAGACCATCATCTAGGTTATATTTAGGTAACCATTTTCTAGATGATCTGGAAGATGACTTGGATTTGCTATTAATACAACACCAGGATTCGTCCAACGTTAATTAGCGATAATTGGATTTGAACTTTGTGAATATATAGAAGTAGATCCAGAAGTAGGGGGAATGAATGAAGAACTTACAAATGGAACAATACTACTTGTAACAGCATTTACTGTTTGAGTAGAGGAAATGGAAGACTGAGAAGATACAGATTGAGTAGGAGGATATGAAGAAGTAACCGAAGGAAAATTTGATGTAACTTCACTTGTATCTGACTTAGATCTAGATATAGAAACTTTTTTGCGAATTGATTTAATTGGAAATTAAAAAGGCGGAATTCCAAGTTTCTCACTTTTGGATCTAGTTAATATACCAATTTCACTAAATAGAGAAGTAACACTTTCTTCAGAAGCTTCTGGGTTAACAGGATTTTCAGTAGAAATAGATATTCCTTCTAATTTCTAAATTAAAGGATGAACTTCGGGAGACTCGGGAATGAATTCTGAAGCAGATGAATGTCGAGCTACTTTAGGAGATGATGGAAAGGTTTCTACTATTTCCGATTTTTGAGTTGGTGATCTAGAGTGTGATCGGGAAGTTGTAGAATGCTTTTGGGGAGATCGACTCTTATGAGGACTTCTAGTTTGAGGTTTATACTTATATGCCATTCATAGTCACCCTCTTTCTAGTGCCAAAAATGTTGAGGCCTCATAAATATGTGGCAACAACAAGGGGGATAACCACCCGGTCCGGACCTTAAGACAATTCCTTTTCTATTTGGGATAGTGGCTCTAACTAGATATAATGGGACTAGTTTCCCAAATTTGGGTTTTTTGTTTGATTGTTGGGTTTATCTCAAAGGATTTGCATGAAGAATTACTAAAAGCTAAGAAAAATTTATTCTAAAATGAAAAACTTTGAATTAAGCCTAATTTAACCCGGGATAATACTTATTTAATGCGATCTAAAATGATATATATTCAATCTGTGATGATTAAGATCATCACATATTTAATAGAATTATTACTTTGTAAGATGATTCTCTTGAAAAAAAGTTAATCAAAAGAAAATGAGAAACATATCGCATATATTTGATGATAATATATAAAACAAACCAATTTCTATCTTTATATCATACAATAGTGCAACTGATATTTCAGATAAAACAAACAATTTCATATATAATTCATGAAAGTTGAATTCATCACTAATATTCAAAACAGAACTAGCATACATGATAATAATACCAGATGTGTATTGTCATGTTCATCTGATCAATGATAATAGGCCACATTCAACTCTTCTATCAGTAAGTCTTTCAAAGAATACAGAAGTGCATCAACAATGATCAAAAAAATGATATATAACTGAAAAGGCCATGTTCCATTATTTTATCAAGGCATCCACAAACTTACTTACAATTAAGCATTCTTTGCAAATGTTCTCAATAAAATTCTGGACACTTCTCTAAATGCACGAGAAGGGTTTAAATACTAAACTAACTACATACTAAAATTATATTATTAGAAAAATGTAGTGGAGGTTTCAAACAAGCTTTCTCTAAAAGCTTAACTTAAACAATAATCTAGGAATATTGAACTAACAATCTTGATTGTGCAAATCCTACCCTTCTTTCTGAGTGCAATCACAAAATTGAAAAATATATAGCATTTATTTAAGCTGAGCTGGCTGTGATATCCATGATCGAATTTGTCCCTTGAAAATAGCATTTGAGATTATTGACTGAGATCTTTTTGTTGAATCTGTAATAGACTGAAGAGTTTGATGTTGATGGTAAGGTTTGATAAAAAAATTCCAGTAATTTTCGTGATCAAACTTATTAACCTTTTTGATCATTTCCTCTTGTGTATCTGCTCTCTGTCTCCACTTTATTTCTACTTCTCTTGTTCTTGAAAACACATCAGACGTGTTTCCTTTAAGAAGTTCTGTTTTAAACAATTGATCACATATAAACTGAATAATCTCATTTGATTTCTTGGACATCTTAGTCGTTGATTTCTCTGCTTGATTAATTGTGCTCTTCATTCTGTGAATAACAATTCTTTGTGAAGCTTATCTATTTGTGGTAGATTAGCTTGCCTTCCTGTATCTAAAATTTGCCACTAAATGTGTTCTTTGATTTTATTTTCAAGCCTTTCACATTCCAGTTTCTGAATTGCTATTTGTTGAATCATTATCTTATTGGAATCGCAATAAGAATAAATCATGGAAGCTTGGTGACAAAACACTTCTTGTTATTTCTTTAACATGATGTTTACATCAAGTGCTTCTTTGATGAATTGTTCTAACTGTAGTTGACTCTGTAACTCAGCCATTGCTCTTTCCAAATGTGCTTGCTTTTCATTAAGTTCTGTCTGATACTTTGATTTGAGGCTTTCAATATCTTCATGAAATTGAGTTGTGCTTATTTTGATCTTCTCAATGGACTTGGCTTTCTCTTCATTTAACAATTTGTTTATTTTTTGGTAATTTCAGCCTTTCCTTTTGTTTCAACAATATTCTAACTCTCGCAGCTTTATCAACAAAAGAAGGTGCAGCAGCATATGCCCTCGCATACTGTGATAATTTGCTAAATGTTTAGTGGGGTCATTTGAGGAATCCTTCCGAAAGTACATCAACTCGATTCATCCGTTGGTTTTGGAGTTGTTTTTGCTAATCCTTCTTCTTTATTTTTAACTACAGTTTCCTCAGAACAGGATCGTATAAAATATCTAATGAAGGAATATCTTCAATCAAGAACTTTCCATCCGTAGGTAGGTCGATATTATTTCTTTGTCACGCATTGTTGGAACCGTTTAAAGTGATTGATAGTCTAAACTATTTTTTATAGCGTTTTGGTGTTTAAATTCTTGATGCTTGATCGGCATTGGGATTTTCTTTGGGAGTCTTTATTGCTTTGTAAAATTCTTCCCATTCATTCATCAGATATTTTACTTGAGATCGTTTGGACTGATCTAGCATGACATGACTATGTTGAACTATTTCCGAATTTGATTTTGTCCCATTGTTCCTTGTTTTCTCCAACACTTCTATCTCATCAACAATTTGGTCAATTTATAAATTTTCTTTCTTAGCTTCAGATTCATTTTCAGATTGATCTGAATTATCAGACTGCTGCTATGATTAAATTGATTCATTTTCAGATATATCTTTCATTTCATCATCCAGACTAACACTTGGAGTGTGTTTTTCATCTTTAATAGTCAACAAATTCAAAGGAACATTTTCTAGTCTCTTGTTTCTATATGGATGAAAAGATTCAGCATCTTCTTGACTTAATTGACTAGAAATGTATTTGATAATATCAGAGAAATTTTCCATGCCTTGGAAGAAGTCATCAAATTCATCTGATTCCTTTACAAAAGGCTTCATTTTTAGCTCTGCAATGTAATTTTTAATCACATCATTGGGATCATATTAATCTTCTGGCTTAAATGCCAATTTCAATAGATAAGATCTTGAAACCTCTTTGTATGTATGACCAATATTAGCCGGAGAAAAGGTGCCACCTTTGTGTAGGGGAAACTAGGCAAAATAGCCTTTTTACCATCTTTTAAGCACTTTGTCTGACACCGTTGACAAGCGATATGCTATTTCTTTTTCAAGTAATTTATCTAGCACATAGTAAGGTAGAACATGGGGAGAAGCATAACTCCCAAATACCCTAATATATGTGAACTTTTCTTTCTAAATCATCTATCTACGGGAAGAATATCTACATTTCTTCTTCAAAAAAACAAAGCCTTTTGTTGAAAATCATCGATGCATGGGCAATATGACTCGGTAGCAAATTTTATAGAAATGTAAGTGGAACTCGGAATCCTAGAGTTCTCTATGGTAGATATGAATCGGGGTAGGGTTTTGGTGTCATTTCAACCCATGGTATGAAAATTAAGTAAAACAAATGGCATCCCATGACATAAGTGAACATATAAAATGGAGGGCATTTTCTCTTAGCGAAATACTTATTTTATTCCTATATTCGGTGATATGCTTGGCTAGGTAATTGGATAGAATGTACGCGATTTAGGATGGATGAATTGACGATTGTGTCAATTAGGGAAGCTGAATCTCTTGAAAATCTAGTACGCTCAAGTTTGGAAAATATTCTACCACAACCTCCTAGGTGACATAACAATAAGAGTTAGGAATTTGTGCAATTGGGTATGTACAGCTTATCTTGCTTCAATTTCCCTTCATTTTCCTTCCATTCATGGATGACTTTTGTCCGTGGATGTTTTTCTTTGAAAGTATGCACATATTTGTTGTCGTATTATTTAATTTGTGGTTGGTAGATGATACATTGCTTTTACTAAATCCTATGCTTTGAAGAACCCGTAATCTCTCCTCTTGAATTCAACTTGAAAATTCTATCTTCAATGTTTAAGTGGTCAATTTCCCATAACCATGTACGTATGAAAGGAAGAATCTTAGGTCTCACCGCTATGCGTGAATATGTGAGCATGCGGTGTGTCAAGGGTTGCATCGGAGGCAAAATCGATTATGTAACGAGAAAAATTATCATACCCGCCCGGTCCTTCATGTTCGGGGATTTATACATTGCTTCCCACGACAAACACTTACGATCTTTGTTGCGGACGGTGTCTAAAAATAATGAAGACATGTTGCGTCTTCGCCAGATGATGTTTGAGAAATTTCACTTGCCACTTTTTCTCTGTTTTGAACTTCTTCAACCAAGTAATTGATTTCTACGAGAGCGAAAGTCTAAGATACCAAAAAATTATTGTAGGAGAAAATCAATCGTTTATTTACGATGCACGCGAGAAGATCGTAAATCTATCGACATCTTTCATAAATCCTAATTTACTGTATTTTTGTAGCTTCACATGTAAGATACATCAAAAATCATTTTAAAGTACGTTAAGATCTTAAATTCTATTTGATGTAACTGAAAGTTTCTTTGCATATTGAATTCATTTAATACGAAAATCGCAATCATTCCTTATAATATTTCGCGATGATTGGTAAAAGTACATCGAAATGCGATCTTTGCAAATCGCAGTCCACAACTTTTATAGGATATCGTATGAGTATATATTGTAAGTTGCGCACAATGCGAATTAAGAAAAACTTAAAATGGACGTGAGCGCGAAGATTTTATATTTCCTAGTTGATTTGCTTGTTGTTGGGTCCGCGGGTATCGCAACTTATCTTGTTTAAGTGTTAAATATTTTTTTATCAAATAAAGTGCAATGCGCAAAAGGAAGAATAAAAACGATGATTTTAATGTTTTTTCAAGGTTTTTGCATTTATTTCTTCGGAAGGCTTCGAGGCTCATTTGCAAATTCACATATTTTACGTTTTATAATTCTTTTGAAATAAATATGTAATATGTGATGCACTTTGAAAGGGAAAAACATTTTTTTTTTTTCTAAGTTTTTATTTTAGGAAATTGTAAAAGAATTTCACTATTTATTTCTAAAGGGTCCCTATTTAATAAAAAAATAAAGGGGTTGTTGTATAGCACAACATGGTCACATATTCGTTATTCTTTTAAAATCTTAAAGAATTCGATGAATGCCAACCCACCACTGTTACAACTCTTTTAAAAATTGATTCAAAATCCGGTTTATATTTTGACTCCATTCCCCAGTAGAATATAAATATTTAATCGACCAAATCAATCAAAATCAAACAAAAACCCATTACGATTACATAACTAGCCTAATATCTATTCAAAACAAAGTCAAATATTAAAGAGAGATCCACTCTCTTTGAGCTCGAGTGCTAGATCCCAACTTTAGAAATGGTTTTGATATTTCCTCTTGTATTTAATATACCAATATTCTAAATTACAAAACGATAACATAGTGGCGACCATGCGGGGAGGGAAGAAATTAAAAAAATGTAATTTTTTTTTTCGAATTCATATTTTTAGTTAAAACATTGTATTATAGGAATAATTTAAGATTGGTTTTCTTTTCGATGAAGTAAATAATAAGTGTATTAAATTTAGATCATAATTGTGGCTCCTAAAGAGCCTATAATAGAGCTCATCACGATCCAACTGCCAATTGTAGATGACCCTCGGAAAATATTGAAAAGAAAAGAGGAGTTGTCGAAAGCCGAAGTAGTATTCCCCATCATAGAACTTGATTTATCCTTTGAACAAAGCCTATTTAGAAAAAATTCGACCAATTCGGTAGATCAAATAGTTGTAGACCAAGCTACATTAAGCGAAATTCATCGAAGCCCATTATGCTCTGTTGATATAGACAGCTAAAATCCTCAATAATTTGATAAATTACGGTGTTTAGTCTCAATTTTACACCTTTGTTCATGAACCTTATGTTAAACAATTTAACCAACAAATTTACTTGCTATGACTTCTTATGTAGGGTGTCCACCTCATCACAATGTTTGTGTATCTTAGATTAGCAAGTCTTACCCCTTTTGTATTTTCTACAACTACTTCGGTACTCCCCGCAAATCCCAACAAGTCTATCCCATACGTATTTTATACAACTACTCCAGGTAATTTCTCATAGTAACTCAAACTCCTTATTCTCCTCAATCCTAAACTATAATCCAACCTTCTACATCTCCACAAACCCCAAGTTTCAACTCAGCCTTTACCTTCCATTACGGCCCCCACCTTTCATCCGAAAAACCACATCATATTTTTCATCCTCATATCCCTATAATGGTAGCTAGACTGTTTTCCCCTTTTCCTTCAAGCAAACATGCCGTATTATCAAACAAGAATCCCTTAATTTTATGCATTTGGACCTATCCTGCCCAAGAGCATGTAGATAGGATGAATGACGATTTGACCACGAGAGAGGTAGATGAGAGTGTAAAACAGGTTGTTTGCACAAAGTCTCACGGGAGAGGTGAGAAAATGGTTTAAAGCATTATTTCTTTGCTAATTTAATGATTTACCCATTCCATCAAACATTCCTTACTAGAGTGGTAAATTAAGAAGAACCTCTTCATATTTTATCGAATATGAAAGCATTAGGAGAGGACTAGGGAAAAGTGCTCAAGACTATTGCACCACTAGATTTAACAATGTATACAACATAATCCCTTATAATATTAAACCACCACAAGGATTATCCTTAATAAAATTTCCATATGGTTTTGAGGTGAACATAGCTTACCGGATTAAGGAAATAAATTCATGCATAATAGAAGAAATGAAAAGGGATGCAGTGGGTGTAGAAGAAAATCTATTAGCAAGGAGGCTAAATTAGGAATGAAATGAGAGTAATAACCATAAAAGAAGAACCCTCTAACTATTACTGCTTTGATGCTAAAATTGATTCCTTAGTTAGAAGAGTAGAAAGAATGATGGAGAGGATTAATTTGAATGAGAGCGCACCTAGGGAAAATCAACCTACATCTCAAAATCGAAATCAAAATCTGGAAGAAATCCTCCCAATCAAACAAAGCGAACATGAGGTTCTAATCAGCAAATTAGACCTCCTTTTCGGGGAGAATTATGTTGATGAAGTGATGCGGGGAGCATCCTACTTAGGTTTCTTAAAATGTTGTGTAATTAGGGGGGGTGATGATTTTTTTTATTGTTTTATAGATTATTGTGCTCATTTAGTGGGAAGAGAAAATTGTAAGTGAGGATTATTGTAAATATTATTTTAATAAATTAAAGGATATGAGTGGAGTTGAATTAGGTAGATAATCTAGGGATTGAGACTTCCTTAAACGGGACTTAGTTGAGTCCAAAAAAAGATAAATCGAATTTAGATTTTAGTTGAGATTTGTGTGGAGAAATTGAGTGAAATAAATTCATCATTATGTATAAATATGGGGAGTGTGTGAGGATGGAAAACAATGAGAATACGAGAGAGAAATGGGTTGAGAGATTTTATTAAAGGGTCGAGAGAGCTGAAAGGCCATCCACTTGTAATATTTGGCAAGGAATTTCTTATGTTATTGTATATCGGCATTTTTTTGTTTGTATAGCTCTCTTTCCATTATGTATATTTGAAGGTTTGAATCGGAGATATTTTTTTATTTATGAAAATTAGATGAGATTTTTAATGCGGAAAACACCACAGTTTTTTATATATAGGATGTTTTAACCCAATATCATGACATCATTTGGTATCATAGCAAAGGAGATGAGTTTGGAGGATGAGTCTATTCTACGTTCGAGTTGTTTGTTTGATTTCTTGTTGTGAGCGAGGAGGAGCGAGGTCGAATTTCCGGTTAAAGTTGATTGAAATATATTGTAGCACGTTAGTCGAAAATTTATATATGCATATATTTCTACTATATATTTGAGTGTGAGTGCGAGAATGAACGTGTTTGAAGAAAAAGAACATGAGCTTGTGATTTGGGTGTGCGATCTTAAGTTCGGGAGGCTACATGAGGGCCTTAACGCATTGGGTGAGGTAGCATCATAGGTGAACGTGCGAGCACATATATCATGGCATAGATGCCACGGAGTGATAAGATTTTATAGCGCTGAATTGTGCGATATATGATATAACACATAATTGAATAACATATGACGGCGTATAACGCATTTTTGGCATGTTCACGTTTGGTATCACATATATAACAACATATGTGTCACATGGGCATCCGGTCGGTATTATGCATAGGTATGATGATATCATCATTGCGGTATATGTGAAGCGGTGTCCTAGGTAAATCAAGTTGTGTAACATAGGTTACATATAGCTTAAACATGACGAGTTGAATCTTCTTAAATTGGTTATGTGTTTGATGGAGGCGTTGATTGGTATGGATCGTGGCTTGAGGATTGTGGTCTCGAGTTTCTTGAAAGGCCGGTGTTGGGTTGTGTGAACCGTGGGTTCAGCAAAAAAAGGTCGCATTGAATTTTTTTTAAATGGATTCCAAATGCAAAACTTTCGATTTTTTTATTATTGTATGATTCCTTAAGGATAGACCGGACCTACTATCGTGAAAAATAAATTTTTGGATCGATAAGAGATAGAAACCAAGGCGATCGCTTGGGAAAGAGAAGAATATGTTGGGCTTGTAAGGGTGAAAGAGTCCGATTACATTAAGCTATGACACGGTACAACAATTGGTAAGATGGATCATATAGAAGTACTTCAATAATGTAGAGAAATGCGTATGACATTTTTTCTTCTCCGTCTGACATCTCATTGTTGGAATTGCAATGGCATGGTAATTGCGTTGAGACAGTGCGATCACAAATGAAATACGATTTATAGAAGTTGAGCTATGGATATTGTTGTTTATGTGTTAAATTGTTTGGAACTAATATAATATAAATGCTATGTGGATAGTGAATAATGATTTCCTTATTGCTTGGGTTGCTATTTGTAATGGAATGAAAATTTCATTGTTGAATGCGTGATGGTTTGTGTGGACGGTGGATCTAACAAAAAAGGCGGCGTTTTGATTTTAAAGCTGGATCTCTTGTGGAAACCGGTAATATCAATGCACTTAAAAGGCATGTGTGGGCTTATGAAAGGGTGAGGTTCTAGTGGAATATTCAAGGTATGGATCCGGTGTTTAACGACGGGTACCACATCGGCGTATGAAAAGGTCATTGGGATTGATCGAGGTAAATTTTTTTTGCAAATAGTTCATGTACGTTTTTGGAGAATGTAATCATGGAAGGATATTCCGTTACATTAAGGTTTCCATGTTTCAAAGCCAAGAAATTGAAATTTAAGAGAAACTGAGAGATTGAGATGGGGAACTTAGTTTGAAGTTAAGAGGAGATTGTCTGTACCTTGAAGGTTTACAAAAGTTTTACAAACATTGTTTGATGGGAAAGATTATGTTACAAAATTCTTTGGGAAGAGATTTATTTCTTTGAGGAGAGATTGTTAGAGAAAATGGACCTTGCGCATTCAAATTAAAGTAAAGTAGAATTCAATCTCATATGAAGAGTCCAATTTATTTTGGAATTATATATGTTCTGAATTTCTTAATTACATTCAATACTAAAGTGTGCATTGGTTGATTGCATCAAATTTTGGTGTGGAGACAAAATATATAGGGCTTGAATGTATTCTAAGAGATACGTGAGAGAAGGGTTGGATCATTTCAGCAAGAAGATTCAAAGGTAAGTGCTCATTGAATGAATCAATATTCATTAAATAGGTATTTTTAAAATGCGGATGATTAAATTTCCTTCCACCATACTACGAGAAGTTGATCTTTTGTAAATGTTGCTGGAAAAGTGAAAATGTTGCAAATGCGGGGTATAAATGAATGGAAAATTAATGAAAAAAATCATATCACGGGAAAAGAAGCATGCATTTTTATATGAGAGGGTTTAATATGCATAATGGATTCTTCGCGGTTTTAGTTAAGTCATTTTGAGACCAAAAGCTTGTATTTGGAATGGGAGAATTATTTTGATTTGTGTTTGGAGTTGGAAACACAATCTCTTCGGTATTGTATAGTATTTATTTTATCATCATGTAGCAGGCGGTATCTAAGGATTTATTCAAGATGGACACAAAGTACGATTCCAACACATCATTCATAAGAGAGGTTGAAATATGAATGGCTTATTCTTTGTACACGGTGAAGAGATGTGAATTGATGTTGTATGGTGCATAAAAATTATGGGAAAAAAATTTTTCACTAAAATTATGAGCTTATGGTATGAAGGGCATGCGAGTAGTCACGACAAGACGGCACGGAAAAGTGGAATCTAGGGGTGCAAATGCAGGAAAGGTTTTAATGGGATCATAAGGTATGATAATTCGGAAAGGTATTTTTGAATGTTGAAAATTGAATAGTTTTATTTATTTTCACCATAAAATAAATCTTGGGGAAAGTGAATGCATTTCAAGTTAAAGACTAAAGTATTATGTAGAAATGATAATGGAAAACGATGATGTTTTCTTAAGAATGGAGTATGAGGAAGTGAATATTTTACATCATAAAATGTATTAAGGAGTGGATGTTTGTTGGAAGATTGTATAACTTGAATTAAGTAAAAATATCCACTATTGTAATTATTAGATTGACACAATCAGAAAGCAGATGTTGAGTCAAATGAAAATTTTGATAGCTTGAGTTAAGATTGAGTTATTGTATAAGAGGTGTATTTTTCATCAGATGAAAAGTTGATGTAAAGTCGGGGTCAAAAAGTATTGACTCAAGTCAAAAGGTTGAATGATGGGTGCATGATAGGAGCCGACACCCAAGTGGTCATTGTAACACTTGAGTTACTAAAGTGTTGTTGCAACAAAGTGAAGCAAGGAGTTTCCCAAGATGATTCCAAGCCGGAAGGCGAAAGTGATCAAGCGCGAGAAAAGAGATCTTACATTTTTGAATGGAAATGGAGGCTTTACGAAAGTGGATTCGAATGAAATACACACGTGAACAGATGAAGTTCACAAAGGAGGAAAATATGATGACGGTAAGTCGCATTTCAAAGATATGATGAAGATAGGTAGAAAGAAGGAAGAAGGAAATGCAAGAAAATGGTAGATGTGAACATTAGATTGATGAATTATGAGTGGGAGAAGGCGAGATAGTTCCACCTTGAATTGTTGATGGGGTGGCTGAAGAAATATGAAATACAGAAGCACATGGATTTGGACCATGAGGAAAAGTGAAGTAGGGCGGGGCTACACGCCCAAAGAGGGTGTTGGTTTCGGTCTTTGCAACCTTCCTCCGGTGATAAAAAATGCTTCTTACAAAGTGATTTTGAGGTGTCAGGGTCAAATTTTGTCATTTTAGTGAGCCTTCAAAGCAAATTTTCTCACTAAGTACTAGGTCTAGGGTTTTCTTTCACTCCTTCCAGAGTTGTCCAAATGTCAGTCCATGTCACCATTCAGCTGAGTGTACCATCATTCAGAGGGTTGTCATCATCATGCCAGATTCCAAAGGGTCATTTTACACCTTGTTCATGCTTCAGTTGTGCCTAGGTAAGGTTCATTTCCCTCTCTTAGGGTTTTGGAGGTAATTGCTCTTGGATTGTCAAATAATCATCAAAAATTGTATCGTGATGTTCATACACCTTCCCCTATCCTTAATGTTCCTGATTAAACACTTCCCATCACTGAGATCCCCCAAATTCCTCATTTTTGCACAAACCCTAGTTTCTTGCTACAACTTGGCAATTTTCTAGGCTAGGCCTGTGTTTCACCCTTTTGGACCCCTTCCCCTCACTCAACCTCTGAAATTCCACTTCTCCCTACTTCCTAACATCCATCTTGACTTCCCAAAATTTTCTCAAGAATTTAGAAGCCCCTTATCCCCTTCATTTCGCTTCATTTCGACAAATCCCTTGTTCCACACATCGAGATAGGTTTCACTCAAATGATGTTTCTGAACAATAAAAGATGAATTTTGGAAAAATGAGAGATTTTTTTTTCCATAACATGCCAAAGAAGAAAAACCTCCTTCACGTTTTATATAGGTGTCATGGTTTTAGAGAAATGTCAAAAATACCGTTGCTTCGAGAGAATTGATGCACCTCTGAAGTGACCTTGAAAAAATCAAGATTTCTCCTATCTTGGTTGACCAAATAACTTTATTGATGCATCAAATGATAACTAGACGGAAAGAGCTTTCCAATGAGCTATTATGAGCTCAATTTGGAGTTCAGGAAGACCTTCAAAAGTGGATTGCAACAGCACTCTGCCTTGAGGCAGCCTCATTTTGCACATTTTGACCAGTATTGGGAGATTTGATTTTTGACAGGGCAACTGAACTCCAAATTGAAAATTTTCACTTGGGTTGGAAATTAGACTCAATAATATTTCCAACTAGATATCATGTGCCCAATTTGGACACCGGGAAGGCCTCCAAAATCCTCCTACAAAATGCACTATTTATGGCACGGCGCATTGGGTAGGAGATCGGCGCACTGAAGGTGCGCGACGCATAGAACAATTTTTCCCAGTGTAAAATTACACTGGCCCGATGCATCCAACCTGCACGGTGCATTGGGCTAGGGTGCAGCGCATAGAGCCCCCAAAGGCCAAAATCACTTCCACTCCATAAAAACTCAATTTGTTTCAGCTCAATTTTTCTCCAAGTAAGTTGACAAAGCCTGTTTAGTGATTTTATTCATGTGTGGTCTGTTTAAAGGCGAAGACATTGGAGATTGGTTGGTAAAAGAATAGACCCTATATTCATATTAAAATATGTTCCCTAGGGTTTGCAAAGAGGTGTCTGGTGCTTAAAATTACCACCCCATTTTCATTTGTGCTCTCATCACTGTTATCATTGTTATTATACCGTGATCATATTGTTGTCATGATCCCTTCTCCTATTTCCACTGTCCCATATTCCCTATACCCTTTGTTCCCATGTTTTTGAATCCTCAAACCCTGTCATTTACCATCATTTCCCTCCCTTCCTATCATTGGTGAAATCCTAATTTCCACAACATTCAAGGACTGCCTCTATATCCTTGATTTCACTTATATTTTGCCATTTCATTGACTCTTGTTCCTAAAAACTACCCCCATCCCTATCACTTATTCCTATATCACTTATAAAGGCTCTAAATTTTGAAGTTTCTCAAGCAGTGAGTGACTGTCCTTTCACTCCAAATTCCCTTGACAGTCTACGGTATTCATTGTGATATTTCCTTGCAGCCTTTCTTTACATATGTGGCACACTTGGTTTTGAAAAACAAACTCTTGTTTTCACCATACATATATCAAGCACATACTTGTCAAACACCTTGTTTTCAGCACCATGTCAGAGACAAACTCATCATATGAGCAAGGATATGAGCAAGACAGTGACTCAACCACAGGGCTAAATGTACCGAGGAGGTCTCATAAGAGTGGCAGGCACGTCAGGGAGGAGCCCACTTCTTTGGTTCAATTCCAGGCCTGCCCGCTTGCAATGACATGCTTTCAGCAACATTCATGTTTTCGGTATTGTGAGATGATATCTCAGATTCAGTACCCTCCGGATTTGGTTCGCTTATTTTTCCTACGTTTGCGTGATGGTCATGTAAACCTTGCTGGAGTGAACTTCACTTTGACACCAGAGACCATTTCTGAGGCAACCGGGATACCGAACATTGGTGAGGAGTGGAATAAGAGACAACAGCTAGATAGAGCATATTATGAACCTTAAATCAGGCCTGGATATTTGAGGCAGTTGAGTACAGTATTTTCATTCTGGTTTCTGAAGGAGTCTTATGCGCCATTAATGAAACTCATCATTAGATATTTCAACTGTGAGGGTAGATTTTCACGTCTTTATGCATACCATATCAGACTTTTGATGCATTTCATGAGCGTGAGACATGATTGGAGACCTTCAGAAAATTTTGTCATTTTTGAAATTTTTGGTCGCAAAATAGGTTTTTCTGCCCAACGTGTCGCGCCACCCGACGCGCGCTTATGATTGGGACATCTTCTGGAGTAAAAATTGATATTTTTGGGTTTTTTATGGTAAATTATGCATTCTTAGGAATGGCTGAGATATTTCATAAAGTTTTGGGTGGTCTTAAAGGCCAAAAACACTCCAAAAATGGCCTTTCTGCCACTTTTTGCACCAGCAGGAACCAATCTTGGGAGATTGCAGTTTTGAAGGGGAAAATGACATCTAAATTGAAAAATTCCACTTGGTTTCGATAGAATACATCTAGGGCTTTCCAACGAGCTATCATGAGCTCAATTTTGACTTCGGTAAGTGCCCCAAAAAAAGTTCCAAAGTGGCGCGACGCATTGAGTTTTTGAGCGCGGCGCATAGAGAAATTTTGCCTCATTTTCACTCTTCAGCTCAGAAATTCGCCCAGTTTTGACTAGTTTTACTTTTTCATGTGATGATTGATCTATCATGATGTAATTTGGTAACCATGATATAATTTTGGCATATATTTACTTGTTCTAGAGGATTCATTCACTAAAAGGTGAAAATTAAATGAATGAATCAGTTTCCTTCCTTATAGAGGCAAGTTGTTTGGCTGCCTAGATTTCAGTTCCATGTTTAGAATTGGTTGAAATAGCTCCTAGAAGGATGAAATCGACCCCTAGAGGCATGGGAATGGGTTGGGCTGGTCTATATCATGTATTTTCTGAGTCATTTTCAAGGGTTGGACTCGTTGGATACTTGGGAAAAGTTTGGCACTCCATTGTATATCCATTTTCAGTTTTTGGCAAAGGAAAGTCCAGAGTTTTGCAGCACTTGTTGGGATCCTTGTGGCTTCTGAGTTTTGATGATGTTCTTCTCATGTTATTGTAAGTTTCATTAATTTTATATGTATGCCATTTCCCTTCTCTTTGCTTCTAAATTAAACAAATGAGTAACTGAGGTAGAATTCATTGATTTGTTGGTGCTCTGCCTTAGACTTTTGTTTAGTTTTATATGTTTTTCGTCAGTTTGAAGAGGATCCTTGCACTCTCTTGCCCTCTTCAGCTCCTCAGCATTCTTTTCAATCCATTCATTTGATCTCAGACATAAAAGTCGCTGCCTACCTCGCCGCAACTTGAACTCTGCAAGAAATTGGCCTCATCCCCAAGCCCAAAATTGTTTTTTCCCTTTTTCCAAAAAAAACCCCAAAAAACCCAAAATCAAACCCTATTATTTGTTTATCTAGCCTAATATCAGTTTTTCTTTTATTCATCTCAAGCCCCTTTGAATATTTTTATTGAGATTGACCCGGAGAGAGCCCTCTTCTGTCCTCGTAGGGCTAGCTACGAGGCTGAGCGTGGTTTGGTGTTGTCCTTTTTCCGCCTTATTTCAGCACGAGGTGGATTTGGGAACTAACGGAAGGGAAAAATTGGAGGTAAACATACAATTGACAAAAGAGTTGAGGAAGCTCGAGCAGATGATAAGTGTTCCAAATGAGGTGTGAAGAACTCGAATGACTAAGTTGAAAATGGAAGTTTCATTTGTGGCCCAAAACGGTGAAATTCGGGTGGAGAGATCAATGAGGAATATCTCGTGAACTGTTGGGATAGTTCAGACGAATTTGAAGATGTGTTGTCGAAGAAGATGAGGCTATGAAGCCTTACATTTAAATTCATCCACGAGTTTAAATTATGTTTTGAGGATGTGCGAAAGATGGTGAACGATCAAGTGAAACATTCACAGATGAATAAAACTCTTGAGGTGAAGTGTGATGGAGAATACCTTTCAAAGGGCAAGCATGATTTGTTGCAACAGGAAGAAATCATAAATGAATTCTTGTTGGGGTAATATAGATAATTGAAGCTATTATGAGGTGAGGAGCATAATGGAAATGCAAAGATATATTCCAAGGAGGGTAAGCAAATGTATTTGTTTAATGAAGTGTGACGGAATTTGTAGTGTGATGGAACAAAAAATAGGATAGCTCAAGAATATTTTCTAGAAGAAGAATGAAGCTGGGAATGAAGGTTTGCGATGAAGTGCTAGAAATATTTCACATGGGGAAATCGAGTTCTTGGAACGGTGGCTTAAGGAACACCGAGGAGAAATGAAGCTTGCGAGAATCTGATCCGGAAAGAGATTGCGATTACCTATGCGTGATAGGGATGAAATGTTTTTTAACATTTATAGAATTGAATTAATGTTATAAATTTTAGATAATAATGTAACTATGAGTACGAAACGACATTAATAGATATGATTGTTGAACTCGAAAGAAATTGAGGAGAAATTATTTGGAGTTGAGATGAAAGATCGGAACGTGATAGAGGAGTATATACATAGGGACATGAGAAGCACGAGAAATAGTGAACCGGAGGATAAATATATGAAACGATCAATGAGTCCAAAACGGGATCTACTAAAATCTGAAATTCGATGATGGGATATTGGTGCTTGAAGCATAAAAAGAGACAAAAGTCTTATCTTTTAAAACTAGTAGTTGTTGATGAGCAACGATGCAACGGATAGAAAGTTGGTACTACTCAAAGCAATCAATGACTATATTTATGATAAAGAGGAGTTCCGATTATTCTTCATTACGAAGTCAGAGTGTTAAATACAGTGAGACAAAAGCATTATACAAAGAGGAATTACTGCGAGGAATTGGTAGGAAGGAAAATTGTTATGGTTAGTGGAATCTAATTGACGGTGGTGATGAGTTACAAACGAGACTTGTTCTTTGAAGGACTAGTGGTAAGACGAGGAGTTTGGAATGCGGGAGAACAGGTCATCAAAGGCTTTGGTTTGTCGCATTGTACAAGCGACGGACCTCAGACATGGTCTATGCAAACTTCTCTACATGGGGGTACGTGCGGGGAGCATCATGGCAGGTTTGGTAAAATATTGTGTAATTAGGGGGGTGATGATTTTTTTATTATTTTATAAATTATTGTGCTCATTTAATAAATTAGAGAAAAATTGTAGGCGGGGGATTATTGTAAATATTCTTTTAATAAGTTAAAGGATATGAGTGGAGTTGAATTAGGTAGATAATCTAGGGTTAGGAATTCCTTAAACGAGACTTAGTTGAGTCCAAAAAAAGAATAAATCTAATTTAGATTTTAATTGAGATTTATTCGGAGGGGTATGGAGGTGAAATAAATTCATTATTCTGTATAAACATGAGGAGTGTTCGAGGATGGAAAACAATGAGGGAATACGGAGAGAGAGAGAGAGAGAGAGAGAGAGAAATGGATTAGAGGCTTTTGACTTATTAAATGGCTGAAACCGAAAGACTAAATGTTGTAATATTTGGCCAAGGAATTTCTTGTGTTATTGTATATCAACATTTTTTTGTTTGCTTTTCGCTCTCTTTCCATTATGTATGTTGAATGTTTGAATAATTTTTTTTTAATGAATAATTAGATGATATTTTTAATCTTTGAAGAGCACACGACTTTTTATATCTTGGGATCTGTTTCGCTTGATATCCACCGGCATCATGAAAGGAGGAGAGGAGTAGTATAAGAATTAGAAGACAACCAAATAAATCTAATGGATATCAATGATGATGAAGCTTGTGTTTCTTACTTAGGAAGAACAAGGAAATTTATTTCAATTATCTCGTGAACAGTTACGAATCGGATGAATATGGCGGGGGATTTGAAAATGTTATCATGGAATTCCATAGATAAGTAAAATCTTAGGAGTATGAAAACATTAGATGCTCCAAAAAAAGACTAATGAAAACCCTTTCAACAAAAAATCAAACACCAATCCAAAGAAAACTCGAGAGAAAATGTTGCTAAGAAAACTTAGAAGTATTTCTAGCAAAAAGACAATTGACACGTTCTGATAAAAATATTGTTGAGAGTACCTCCAAAACTACTCAAATATACATTCACACTAATCACCAATAATAACATGTGTCAAATAAATTAGCATTAAATCTAAATTTATGAACTTAAATAAATTTCAAACATCATTCAATATTGAAAATGAACTAGCAAAAGTGAAAATTTATCTCCCTTTAATTTGAGTTAATTAATAAAAATATGTAGAGAACTCAAGTTGAAAGATTTGAACATAGACAAAAACATTATCATGTCTGAATGATGATCAACTTGAATTATTATTTGGTCCATGAGTAGATGGTAAACCACAAGAAGGAGGAGTTCCTCCATTTTATATCGGTCTTAATTTCTGATAAGATTCTCCACAATACTATGTTAGATTTAGGTGCCATCTGCAAATTTGATGAAAGCTATTATGGAGAAACTTGATCTTGACATTACTAGGCATTACAAAGACTTATATTCATTTGATTCAGCAAAGTAAGATGTTTATACCTCATTAAGGATCTATGTGTCACTTTATCCCAAATCCCAGCCAAGAGTCTAGTCATGGACATGGTGTTTGTTGATATTCCTGTAAAGTGGCATGATGTTGTCACACTCTTGGGGAGAAAATTTCAAGGTACCCTACAAATGGATATGAATTATGCAACCATCTAGTGTTTGGTCGGCGAGAGAATATTGTATAGGGAAACCTTAATGAAATAAATGGTGAGTAGTCAGAGAAGCCACATAACAACCCCCTTTACTCTGTTCACTCTGATTTTGAACTCCTTCATTCGATATAATGATGGAGATATTCTTTCTAACACGGTTATGACTTATGCCAACATCGGTGATTCATTGTGATAATTAGGTGCATTAAACTCTTGATTAATCATGTGTTTAATGATAGATCTAAGCATATAGATATCTGGTATCATCATATCAGAGATTGTGTGTAGCGGAAGATCATGTTGCTTCGGTACATTCCTATGGAAGATCGAGGATGCGGATATTCGACAAGGCACTCCTTTGAGGAGAAAATTTGAATATAGGCATCTGATAATGCAGCAAGGTAACACTGAAGCAACATGATCTTACATTTGCACAAAATATTTTGATACCATCTAGAAATTTATAAACAAAATAATGTATTTACGGACTCCCTTGATCTAAAAATTAAATCCATTGTTAAATACAAAATCCTTCTACTCGGTATTTGCGGAAATTAAATTTCCAGTTGCAAACATATGAAGAAAAAATCAATCGCACACAACAAGATGTTTTTACCGGGAAAGCTTAAACTAAAAACCCCAACTATAATATATTATGTATGTCATGGAATAATGAAAAAATATCATAAAAAATCTCCCTCTTAGACCTCTCGGTACAATATACATTCGTCTCACAACTGTCATACAAAAATTGGATTTCACACATGCACCAATTTACGTATCTTAATGACACCTCCAACATGCACAATCACTGTTTGAAGAAGATCCCCGAATGAATTCTATCTTGCCTTGACTGCGAAATCCTCATTGGCAACTCCAATGTGTGTAGATACAATGAATGCATCACTATAGTCACAACTAATAGTCAAACACATCCTTTCTGCCTATCTCTCCACTTTGGGTCTCCATTGGATCGACATGCAATTAGTTAGCGATGCTGGCAAACAAGTTAATTTGAAGAATTACGCATTCTAAAGGTTGTTTTGTGGGACATGCAATGGACTTCATTATATCATTGTGACGATTGTAACGAGTTGGAAAAGTGATTATGTGAATTTTTATTTAGTTTAACTCGATTAAGTGAGTTAAACTTAGTTAATGCTAGTTGTAAATAAATATACACTAGTGATAGATGAGTGAATTAATTAATTAATTCACAAGCAATGTCTTACTTGAAACTAAGGAAATACAACAGTTAACTACTTCCATGTTAGAATTAGTGAAGATCTAGTGGAGAGATAGGTGAAAGGGTGTGTTTGGATATCGGTTGTGACTATAGTGATGCATTCAATGCATCTACACATTAGAGTTGCAGTAGGGATTGCACGGTCAACACAAGGAAATATCGAATTCGTTCGGGATATTCTTCAGCAAGGATTTTCTTTGATGGGGAAAGTACATCAGAAGACGATGGGGTGGTACATATGTGAACCAATTTTTGTGTAACTAGGTGTGAGACGATTGTATATTGTCTTGAGCCTAGAGAGCTACATTTTGTGAGATTGTTTCATGATTCCATGATATACATAATATATTATAGTTGGGTTTTTAGCTTTAATATTTCTCATTAAAAACATCTTGTTATGTGCGATTGATTTTTCTTCATATGTTTGCAATTAACGTTTTCATTCCACAAAGGAGGTAATTAAATTATTTTATTTTGTGATAGATTTAATTTTTATATCGAGGAGTACGAAATATTGTGTTTTTATAAATTTCTACATGTGCTCCGGAGTAGTGTTAATCACTAGAGATTGTTATAGGTCAATTGGGCCTGGAAATTTCACAATGACTTTGGTTAAGCTGAGCAGCATCTCCAAGACCTACGATGATCCAAAGGGTCTATCATTCCCTATCATCTCGGTTGCTAATATACAAGACGAGAAAACATTCATGAATCAAACAAGATTTTCATCGAAAGCAAGGCTTTTTCGTGGTTTTTGAAACGTATTAAACATGTGGGAGCTAACCAGCATGACTCTAAGAGGTCGAAGTGCGTTGTATATGTAGGTAGCTCACGTTAAAACTATACTGCAAAGCACTTCCCAACATTCAAAGGTGTGTTGGTCGAGATTGGGGCAGAGAATTCTCATTGTTCAGGAATCTCCACTTGGCCGATTTCTTCTAGAAGGGTTCACATGTGTCATGCTTCGAAGGATCAAGTTTGTCCATTGACATGTACATGGTAGAAAACATGTCTGCCTATTTTGAATGCAATTTATTTCAAAACAACCTACAATTCATCTATAAATTGCACACAAAGCTAAGTGTTCGGGGAGGAAGATTTTGAGTAGAGAAATGTTGGAGAATTTTCAATAGAGAGTTTGATTTGTGGAGGCTATGCTTGGTGGAGAGGCTTATCTTTTGTGATAGGACTAAAGACTGCGCTAGAAGTTATGATGAATCGAGTCACTAGGTTGTAACCTCTCCTTCTACATCAATAAGAGTACTTGTTTTTCTTTACCGGCCATCCATGTTTACTTTGATTTTCCATGTTGCAAAATATTTGTTGATGAATGTATTTTATGCTTAACTAATTGGCTAATTAACTTGAATAGATATCTAGATTATTGTATCTTCGTTGTTTCGGTGCTCTTTCTTACCGGAAGCATTAAATTGTTGAAACCTCTTGAAGTTGAGGTTGTAGTGGAGACGACGAGAAAGGAGCCATTTGGAAGTGATTGAAACAAGTAAGCATCCAATCCTCTCTTGTATGTCTATTGCGAGTTAGGAAAAAGGGTAGTGCATTATTTCACATTGTTCTAGACTAGACAACTTTGGTCTAGGGGCATGGAATTTATCCACATGAATTACAATTCTGGCCAACAAACTAGCGACTCCAACGAGATAATTTCTCTTGAATCTTGGTGTTTTAGTCTGCGATGCGCACTACAAATCACCACATTAGTTATTTCACATAAATATTAGACATTTTCGAGTTAATGCAAAGTTAGTGAGCCAAAAGGTAGTTTTCTTTGTTTACCTGCACTCCGCGCACCCTTAGTCGAAACTGATGCTGCGAACTTCTTTATCTCCCTTATCATTTGTGTTGCGAGCACTATCTCCCTTTGGAGACTACGTTGGCTCTTTGAAGACAAATCCCATTGAATCTAACTTTGTATTTTGCTTGATTCATTTGATGACTTGTTCGGAAAGTTTAATGCTCTATTTGACCGATAACTCTATATATTTCTTCTCCTTTGGTGAAAATTTGTTCAATGTTGTTTTTAAAAAAAAATTCATTATCATTAACAAGTTGATTTCAAAGTATTTTTTATGGTCACATTAAGAATCGTTTGCTTTCGAAATAGGAAATTGTATTAAAGTATTCATTTCCTTGATAGGAGAATTTTTGCGAAATCTTCATTTTCCTTGAAAAGAGAAATTATTGTTTGTATTCTTCGTTTCTCAAAGTAAAAAGCATTTCGTTATTGAGCTGAGTACTTACTAGTTTTCTTTGTATTCGCAACATTAGAAAAATGAAAAGAAAACTTGCATTTGCATGTAGGATTGTGTGTTTTTTGCAAAAGGAACATTAAGAAATACGCATTGGTTTGAGATTCATTGATTTTGTTTTTGTTCATTGATTTTTTTCTCTCAAATTATTTTTCTCTCTTCCCATGGTAACTAGGTCTTTCATTGAAAACGATGAAAGTGAAAGTTTGTTTATCATTCTTAACTTGCATTTTAGGAATTTCATATACATCATCGTGGTGAACTGAAAAATTATTAAGCAAGATCAACATAAAATAAATCTCAATTTACTTAACAACACTTTGGAGCATTAACGATAACATTTAGAGGTCTGAGCTAGAGACGTGTTCAATCGTAAAACATAGCGAGCTATCGTTAACTATGCAACGATACATTAAGTGTGATAGCTCACTCCACGTACGTAAGTATATAAGTATCTTGTCCACGTACTCTCGGGTATCGGGCGGTGTTACGGTATGATAAGTATAAGGGAGTGCTCTCCCAACTTTGTGTGGTTTCGCATCAAGCAGTATTAATATCTGGACTTGGGCCTCCACGTGCCTTCGGGTATATTTGGGAGGCGGGGTACATTGTTATCCATCCATAGTGAGCCGAGTCGACATCCTTGGTGTGATGCACCAAACCGACGTTCGGGGGAGATTACTGCCTATACTTTTTTGGTTCGCCAGAAGTATTACTGCCGATTCACGGTTTCCTGGTAAACCTTTTTCCTAGCACTACCCTCTTTTTGTTTATTTTTTTTGGATAAAATAAATCAATAATTATGGAGAACATAATCCTACCCCCGTCATTCACATATATTAGCTTTAAAACCACTTTTACCACCGGAAGCTATTTACAGTAGGCGAGGTGATCACGATCTGTCGAATTAAGTACAATTTGTGTACCTTTGGAAAATCATCATCTTTTAATCCAAATTTCAGCTCAAATTGTTTCACATAACGATTCATTCTTTGTTGTCAAAATAGAGTCTTCACGGTTACCCGTGGTCACGATCCATTCGGTCGGCGAGACCATACCTCCACAGACTACGACATTGTTCAATCACATGATCTAGATCTTGTCACTTCAACTGAGAATATACGAATCATGAATACGAACGACGGAAGTTATTCCTACTTTGGTCATCCCACAAATTTACGCAACCATGAAACTCCCTGTTCACCACAGTCAACTATCTGAAATATATTTTTGGGCCTCATGGTGATTCTTCCTCACAGCTTAATTGTAATTGAAGAAATCCCTCAACTTTGATACACCTTTAAAGTCAAACCCACTTTGGGGGAGACACTTTACCTATACCAGTCATTTCCTCAATCGTTTCCATCTACTTTTGTTGATCCTATTTCCATTCAATCACCCATCGATTTTTTTGAGGTATACACTTGATCCAAACTTCATGCTCGAATCAACATCTTCGGTTGGAGTGTTTATTTGTTCCTATTACATCAGATCCTACCTCACACTACTCCGTCGATATTCACAACATCACTAGAGTCATATTTGCACGGTGGTCCTTCGGTCCCAGCAGTTACAAATGTTATACGCACTTTCTACGCACACCTTCATGTTCACCAGTGTTTGCCAATGTCATCATCTAGTGTTTAACAGTGTAGTCCTATAGTTAGTACTAGAACGACTTGATTTATTAAATCCATCATCGGGGCAATCTCAAGCCGGTCATTATGGGTCAAATCTGCTGTCAATTGGACTCCCGACGTTAGGTGAAACAGTATTTTCCGTCTTATTATCCTCCTTATCTTTGAGGGAAACCTTTATTACCAATATGACGGTACTTAGTCACATTTTGTTCGGACTCACTACTTTATCCAACCACAAACTGATTTGTCCAATCGTATCAACCAATTCAGCGTACACAAACTTCAATACCACTTGTTAATACATCTATACCTGTTACAACATCAAAATATTGTTCATCAACCTTATCGGTGAGTTCTTCAACTCAATATCATCAAATGTTGAATCCACAAACTCATAATCCTTTGGTTAATTTACAACAACTTTGTATCGAGGATCATTTATTCACAAGCTGGTCCAACATTTTATGAGAATTGTAACAAATACAATACGGTTATACATATCAACGAATTCAACTTATACAAATTTGAGTTATAATCTTGGTGGCGGACCCCGCGCCAGCGACCCACAGTGAAAATTCAAAAAACTTCATTTCAACAAGTAACATATCCGAGTTTCAATTAACAACACTCTCAAGCGTTTTCCATACAAAACAACCCTATCACAGGTTACTGACAAGAAATCATATGTCGGTGCTCAAGATAATTCCATCTTATCCTAGCTATACTTAACTTTGACCTTAATAGACAATTGCCTTTTGTTGCAACCTTGGAATTACGATTTAAACCGATTTAACTAATGATCCTATCAATTATGCTCCTTGGTAGTCGATGATACCACATAAATTACCCTCAACATTCCTAAATTCAATGATGGAAACCACCAGAGAAGATTACATCAACTCATGTTATGACTTATACGTTATGGTGCTGAGTAAAATTCCCTAAATGATGATTACGAGTAGATTACGTCTTTTCAGGAGAACGCTCACGGTCGCTTTGACTAAATAGTACATTGAATTACCTAGAGCTTCATTTGAAAATTTTACTGCTTTGCTTTCTCATATTTTTGACCCATTTCCGATTACCGATGAGATATGGCGGAATGAAACTCTTTGACCAACTTCAAACAAATTAATGCTCCTCATTTCGAGATCATATTCATGAGTGGCGTCGTCGTCAACGAATGGTTAAGACATTTGTTCCCGATCGGCTCCTTCTTCGAATGGTTCATCAAATCCTTGTTACCATCTATAAGAGAGGATGTGGCTAAGGTGGCGTACGTCATGAAAGAGCAATTCATCGCTTGTGTCCACTATTTAGACTTGATTTATACTCATTACGGCACGCTCTGAGAAAATACCAAATGCGCGCGATCTAATTTCAATGTTCCTCCTCAAATAAAGGACTCTCATGCGGGAGACGATGAGCCTTGTAAACACACAACACTACGCATCTAATCTGCTCCTACTTCTGAAATAATAGTCTAATTTGACAAAGGCAAAAGTGATAAGCAACAAAAAGTAAGAAAAATCAAAGAAAAATAAAACTTCTAACCGCCGGAACGATCATCGATCAACCACTGACACCCACGGAAACTCATTGTCATGTAATATTTAATGAGGAACACTTTGTTGTATAGATTGTTCTCATCTTGCGAAGTCTCAAAAATCATCAAGACTTCAAATGCATCGATTTGTGTTAACGGACCATTTCCAAATCCGGACACAAATTTGGTTGCTACGGATCCGGCTCCTAGTTCAAAAGTGTTAATGTTATCCGGTACAAAACCTTCACAAGATATTTTAGGTGTCGACGAGAATAAAGACTATGTTAGTCCAAAAAATGCAGTCAACCTACTACCTCGATAATGAATCCTTCCTCTTTGAATTGTTACCACCTTAGGTTATTCTTTTGAATTGACGATTAAGCCACTGAAAGCGGAGTAATTCATAAATCGACATATAATCCTCAAGCAAGAAGGCACAAAATTATAATATAGTTGAAGATTTCACTAAATCCCCTTCCATTATATGCTGCTCTTGAGGGTATTACAAGAGTGCTCCCTCAGTAAAACATTTAACCGGCCATTGGTGGGTTGATCGGCCCAGTTCTAATCTTGGTAACAATCATATGGGCTATGTGCCGAAGCTACCGGCTGATTGTCTTATCCATCCAAGTAAATGTTCTCAACCACCTTGTTCACTTCGTACTGTTATTGATGATGGAGCATCTATATGCATTATGTCTCTAAATTGTTGGAAGTCATAAACCACGCGACTATCGCAATCATCAACCGCGTTGAAGTTTTGATGGAAGAACATGTAAACCTTGTGGTATTATCAATAACACCAAGTTGAATTAGGGAAAAATAGTAAGTATTGAGGTTGAGGTTTTTACGGGACCACATGACTATAATATTTTATAGAACCATGGGTATACTAATATTTGCAATTGTTTCTACATATTTTTAGAATGGTTTCCTTTCCTCATAAAGGTACTATTACGAGTCATTAATAGGTTATCCTTTTTTCCTACCTTTTACGGCGATGGCTGGAGAAGCATTCCGTATGTTCCTTACCCAATTAGGAAATCCGAACATTGGTGTGGGACTCTTAAAGTTCACTCTTATGGGAACGGCATTACTTCACCACGACGTCGACAAAATTGCAAGTATAGAGACCTACTACATGATCTCTTCCCTCCGCTTTGGTTGAAGGAAGAGTACGGGTGATTACGAGTATTTCTACATTGAATGATGTTCCACTACGACCCTATTGAGCTACAATAGAAATCAATCTCTTGGCCAGAGCGACAAATCCGAAATCGACGTCTTAAAGTGTTTGGATTGATTGTTCATTGAGTCCCAATTATACATAAAGTCCGTTTTCCCCAAAAATTTTGACGAGATGAAATATTTTGGAAGCTATGATGGCAGAAGGAGAACCATGGGAAGATTATCATCATCTTTCACATCTTCCAAATTGAAGAAAATAATCTTGTTGAACTCCTCATCAGTTGAAATTTCTTTTCGAATTCTTTTCTAATTAATGTAATTGAATACGACGAAATTTATCAAATATTGAAGAAACGATTTCTATACGATATTTCGACTAAACCTGGCGTTGTGAAAATATTCATGTCGGTGTATCCTGTTCTCCATCGAACTTGATTCATATTGCTCTCTTTTTCATGAATTTCGTATTGATGTATTCGTAGTCCTAAGAGGAAATTCCGGGGCATAGATACTAATATAGTTGAACACACTATTAATATGCTTATGTTTGATATCAGGCGGTGCATCAACGGCTTCGTCTTTGTTCATCCCTAGAAAACGACGCATCAAAATAGAAGTTAGAAAAAAAAATTTTGCGTGTTGGTTTCATTTACCACATTCCGCTAGCGAGTGGGTTTCCAATGTCGTTCTTGTTGAAGAAACAAGGAAACATTGAAGTGTGTGTCGATTATTGGGATGTTAATCGAGCTTGTCAAAAGGCAACTATCTACACCTTTATCAACCAGATTATTGTTGTGGTTATCAACACAGATGCAAAATATTTCTTTCATGGATGGATTTTCCGGCTACAATCAAATCAATATCCCTTGGAATGACCAACATAAGACATCATTTATCTTGTCCTTGGAGCACAACATATCGGAAACTTCCAGTGGCTGGTTTTTAAAGAATGTTGGGGAAACTTTTCGGATAGCAATGGATTATGCTTTCTAATGACATCAATCACATTGTTCAACCATATATAGATGATTTACCGACACATTCCGAAAATGGATGATACCCGATGCATTTGAAATAGCATTTCTGTTGCTGGAAGCACTACAAAATACGCCTTAATGCGCACAAATGTGTTTTGTGTTGGATTGCAGTCGATACAACCCAAATTCGTAGTCTCAAAGAAGAAATTAGAATGAACTTAACGAAGGTTCGGGCCATTTCTTGATTTTCTGTGCCCTCAAACTTACTTCAAATACGAAACTTCAAAATGCTAACTTCACAGAAGTTCATTCAAACTACGCGAAATGGCTGAGATTTACTCAATTATTGAAAAAGGGGGTTCCTTCCATTGGGACCCGATTGCATAAACTTCTTTGATGATATCAAGAGACCATCTTGTCAAGTAGTTAATGTATCCCTCCAAATTATCAAAATGATTGTTTCCTGTACGTAGTAGTGGAGCAGCCATCGCTATGGTTTTGGTCAAGTAGAAGATGGAACGTTGAACATACGATCTGTTGTTGAGTTTTAATCTCAATTATCGGAAGTTAAGTAATCATATGTGGAAAAGATTTCCTTGGCGACGTTCATGCTTTCCAATGATTTCGCTATTATATCTGCTCAGAAAAAACAATAGTTTCGGATTACAACTCAATGACTTACATCTTATCACATCAATTGTTTAGGGGACAAATATTCAAAATGGATCGTCATTTTGTAGGAACTGATTGGAATTTATCAAATCAAGTCAAAAGAGAGGTCTTTAGTTTTCGTGACTTCTGCTGTGGCCCTTCACGTGATAATCACCTTTACGTCGAACCATCTATTCCAAACGAAGGTCTCTATTTGATTGGATCATTTGATCCTTGGTATGGGGATTTCATCATTTATCTCCAAACCCAAAATTTTAAATAATACACTCTCGCTGCGATCGGCAACGTATTCGATACCAAGCAAAATATTATCTAATCGTCGGCGATACACTTTATAGTCGTGGTGTTGATACCATTTAAGGAGGTGCCTCACTCATCGAGTAGAAAAGGTGCTAAATGATTGTCATGTTGGGGCTTGTGGTGGACATTTATACGAGATTTATGCTACCACACGAGAAGATATAAAATTGCGATTACTTTTGGCCTACTATTTTCGAGATTGTATCGCGATCGAAGTTTTCATGCATGCAGATTTATGAGCACATAAAATCCACAAACCTCCGCGCCAATGCATCTGTTGTCTCTGGGACCATTTACAAAATGGGGTATCGATTTCATGACACAGCAACCCTCCCTTTTGCGGGGGGCATGGTTATACTATTTCGCGATGCGACTATTTTACCAAATGGGTGAGCGATGCCCTACATTCAACAACACGGGACAAACAACTTCATTTTTTTTCTTCAACCATGTTATTGCACGATTTGGGGTCCCACGATATAATTACGAAGGATCATGGGAAGAATTTTATGACCTGCAGCATGATATCGGGTCGCTTGACCAAGTTAGGACATTTGCGTGATAGTTTACTCCTTATTATCCACATTGATGGACAGGATTAGAGCTATTAACAAAATTCTTGGCAGATAGCTGACGAATGATAGGAGTGCATGCGGGAACTAGCATGATCTGTGCTGCCTTTTGTGGAGCATATGGGAAAACCTACGATGGCTTTACGGATTACTCTTTTAATTGGTGTGGTTTGGAAGGCGTTATCTTACACCAATCCAATGTGAAATATCATCGTTAAAAATCGTGATAAATTGTTACTGACACCTACGGAAAGAAGAAATTCATCTCCTTAACCTCATCGATCTAGATGAAATGTGTACGTAAACCTAATTGGCCAACAAGGAGTGCATAAGAGACGTATAAAGGCACAATTACAAAATTTCGACCTCGCATCTACTCGGTGACTTGGTCCTTCTTTACGACCGGAAGATGATAAATTAGGTATGGGGGGTCGACCCGTTATGGCATGGCCCCTACATTGTCAAAGAAGTTCTTGCTAAAGGTGCCTACGAGTTAGTTGATTACGATGAGTTTCGTTAGCGCGACCTAGAAATGGGTTGTATCTTAAACGTTGCTTAATCATGAACGTAAACATTTTTGTATTATATTGTTTATGTCTTTGTTGATTTGCATTCACTATCTTAATTTGTTTTTTAGAGTTTTCTTGACGTTGGTAATCCGCTTTACATTTTACCATGGCAGATGTACGAATATTTGGAACCATTTGTTGGATATCATGATGATGCTAGTCGATAGTATGAATCTATCCTTTGCGGCTTGGTGTTTCGCTCCAAACGACGAGTTAGTGAGTTTTCAAGGGATTTGTATTGGTAGATGAAGAATATATTTGAGTATAGCACGATGATTACAGACTTCTCTTTGATGCCATTTCATTTGGTATTAACCGCATAATCATCAGTTAGACTCACAACATTGTGGTACTACAACTTACTAGTGTTTATCTTTGTTTTAAATCCTACACTTCTTAGATTGTTCCTAAAATTCGAATTTTGGAGAGACATTTGATTTCATTCAATATCAACACATTTCAAAAATACGAACACTTAAATGTCTATCTATTAAAGTTTTAGATAGACATTTTCAACATGGAAGTAAAGAAAACATTCACATTATTGAATAGGATTGCGCATTAAACATAAGAAAACATGCGAAAACATATAGATAGATAGTTATGGGTTTTTTACAAAAAAAAATTCCCAAGACACGTTGGTCATCGGCCCAAAATGTATGCAAAAATTCATAAGTAACTAGTGGTGCTCATGATAGCACACTATATGTCTATCGTCTACGGAGCAGCATCCAATGATTGAGAACCCCAATTGTGTGTCACTTTGCGATTTTGCATGGGAAGCTCTTTGATCCAGCAATCCAAAATCCAGAAGGTCAACCCCTCTGTGTGCTTTTAGAGTTCGGCAAGAGTCTCGAAAGCCATATCAAAGTCTGGAGGACTACTCTCCCTACAACCCTCTCTTGTTGGCACATCCGTGGCACTACGGTTCCTCTACTAGTTGAGCCGATATTTGCATTACATTAAAACATTTTATTTAATCTTGGAAAGAAATCAAAACAAAAAAAAATTGTATAAACCTTATAAAAATCAAAAAACATGGTCAAATCAATCTTACCTATTCCACCCCAGCGCGCCTTCGGTAAGAGCTAGATCTGGATCTCCCTCGCGGAAGTCGATGCATGCATATGCATATTCATTGATGGCGACGATCATCGCCCAGACCGGGGCGAAGAATGCGGTCGAGAACACGACGATCAAGATTGGCACGAATTCCGACCCATGAGTTCTACCCATCTTTTGCATTCGAGATCTCCACAGGACTAGATATATCCCAATGTTACATATTGTGGCTGCATCGGTGGAGATCCGTTCCAAAGCAAAGGAGATAAGGATAGAACCAAAACTAAAATTTTCTTCCTTCCTCCCTTTGCTTTATTCATTGTTCCTTTATTTGAGATAGAGCATTTCGAGACCGGTTAAACTATTGTCTCTAAGCATTCCAACGCATCTTGCATATATGATCCGTTTGCCACATGGAGTGTAACGATTGACTAGGGTTAGCAATCATGAATAGGATGGTTCTAGAAGGCAAATACCTAACATCACGGATGTTTATTTTTCCATATTTTCTAGGCTTTGACCACGGATAGAAATATTGCATAACATAATCCTCATTTTTCTCCTCAACGAAGGTAGATCTTGTGAGTGAAATGGGCAAACCTCTCCTACGAAAAACCTATGAGAAAATACACATCCTCAACTGTCTATGGACAACACTTGATTTTTATGTGAAATGCCTCTATCCATGGATCCCATGCTCTAACAAGGAACTCCAAAGTTTATCTGTTGCGATTCCCGACAATTTTTAAAGTGTGTCCGGCCACCCAATCTCTTAAAGCTCTTGCGTCGGATCATTCAAGGAAATCATATACTTTTTCTTCATGTTCTCTTTCTCTCCATGTATTCGTCATTATCCAATGAAACCTAAAAATCAACCACAAGATCCATTAGATGCCCTTCATTGCAAAAAAATAGGCAAATTTTGACACATCTTGAAAATAAAAAACATGGTAATGCTAGCACTCTAAGTCGGGGCAGTCGTTGCACCATGTAGGTACCCCTTCCACAACACCTACTGCGTCGAGGTTTACGATGTACAAGGGTGCGTTGCCCTCATTGGGGAAAAATTTACCCTGGGGACCTTAAAACCTAAAAATTTGCAAAGAATGGGAATAGGTAATGCGGGAAAGAAAGAGGAGGTTTTACTACGGCTTTGGATCGAGATGGTGATGAAATCCTTCTCGGCTCGCTGCAGTCATGGCAGGCCCGAAGTTCGGAAAAATCGAGGTTAAGAGCTCCAAAATGCAAATGGTAACTATGGAATGGTAAAATGAATAGTGAAACTCCTTTATGTAGTCATTTAATTACTTGAAAGTTAAATTTATTGCTATGACTATGGTTTTATTATGTTTATCATGAAGCAATTATTTTTTTAATCCATTTGATGTTGTTACCGAATAGGAAATACAAATTACAAATAGATTAGTCATACGATTTATTTCAAAGAAGGACTTGACCACAAAGCATACTTTTCTCCTTGTTTTTTCGGCTTTGATAACGAAAAGTTTTGACACTTACTTTTATCTCTTTTTCAGCTTCGATAACGGTGAAAAAGGAACCCTTGAGTCTTATTTTAGCTCTTTTCGAGACTCCAATAATGTGAAAATATTTCCGACCACTTGTCATTTCGAGCTCGTTAAAGTAAATGAATTGATATCTACTCGGTATAAGTTTAACCTTTTCAATTGAGATGGATTATTTACGAAAAAGGAGAATACCTTGGTTAAACATGGCCAAATAGGTTGTTTGAGATATCATTTTACACTTTTTTGGATGCGAGAGACAAATTTACGAAAAAGTACTTTTGGAGTCCTCTTTCGTCCTCTTTTCAGACTCCTAAACATGAGAAAAGGATCGGGTTATCCTTTGTCGTTAAGAAGCATTGGAAACGACAAAATGACGACGAGGCTTGTCAATCATGGAAAGAATTGAGTTTCATTCATCGCTAGACTCGTTAAATTATTAAATAGCGATACTTCATTCTTTATTCACCCGAAGGGTGAATTATAGATCAAGCAAATTTTATCTCCTCCTCAAGCTTGTTAAAAATAAAGAGAGTACCGATCAACAAATGATATTTAGGGAAAATTTAGGATAAACGAAATAAATTTCTTTTTAGTAGCAATTCGCTCTTGAACATGACACTTCTTTCACTCATGTCCATGACTCTTTGGGTTGGGTAATCATCTTGAAGGTTCATTCACACCTATGGTTCATCATACCTTCACTTCGGTTGGGGTAAATCACCTTGTCATCACGATTAGCCGCCGATACGTTTAAGAGAAGTCATCCAATGATTTAGAACTCATCCATATGCAATACTCATAAACCTTCATTTTAATGACCGTCATCCTTCCCCAATTGCTATATCAAGTCATACCCTTGTCTCCGAAATCGGTAACTCCGAGTTTTGCAATAAGGGTGACTTCACATACTGCTGAAGTCAATATCAAAGTTCACTTAACAACATCGATTCTAGTACCATGAGGCTTGTTACGGCATCGACAAGATCTCGCTTAGGACTTTTGACCGAAATATTTTTTGTTTGGCATTCGACATCAAATCATCTATTCACGCCTTACAAAATGTACTTGGGTATGAGGAACATTTTCATTAATGGTGGTTCTCTTGTGTTTGTTAACAGCTTTCATTATTGAGTGGTAATCAAACTGTATTAACTCCGTATTCGATGAAAAATACATGTTCATGGCTGAACTTGTGCTCGAATGATCGAGTGAATGAGATAAGAAGACTAATAGAATCTGGTTTCATCACATCAGGGGCTGCGATTTCGGGATTTTTGTACACATCATACGTACGATAACCTTACATACATATTTTCATCGAAACATGTGCCTATATCTATAGGCGATGTACGCATCTGGGCAACATTCAATGTAGATGACTTTACGAATTATGTACATGTTATTAGATTGTTTTATGTGCGAATATGGGAATACCTACCCCTCACGACAATTATGATCAATGAGATTTATCATGATGTAATGTATTGTAAGATTGATGTGAGTGATTTTTAGCACATTTAATCTCATCACGAGTGTAAACATTTCAATCAAATGTTCTTATTATTTGGATCTCATGATTTAAGGGGCAATCATTATAGGTCAATTTGGGCACCATTTCACATTGACCTAGTTGGCTTCAGGCGATATCTCTAGAACCGATGATCAAAAGGGTCTATCATTCCCTATCATCTCGAGTTGCTATATTCTCTAAGATAGGAAACATTCATGAATCAAACAAGATTTTCATCAAAGCAAGGCTTTTCCATGGTTTTAAGCTTATTATTAAACTTGTGTGGGAGCTCACCAACGTAGGCGCTAAGGGCCTAAGTGCATTGCATATGCGAGGAGTAGCTCAGTGCAGGTTGCTGCGCTTGCCCCAACATTCAAAGGTACGTTGATGGGATTGGGACGAAATTCTCATTTGTTCCGGAATCTCCACTTGGCCGATGTCTCTAGAAGGGTTCACATGTGTCATGCTTTGGATCCAAGTGTCCATTGACATCTACATGGTGGAAAACATGTATTGCCTATTTTTGGAATGAAATTTATTTCAAAACAACCTACAATTCATCTATAAATTGAACACAAAGCTAAGTGTTCAAGGAGGAAGATTTTGAGTAGACAAATGCGGGAAATTTTCAATAGAGAGTTTGATTTGTGGAGCTTGGTGGAGAGACATGTTGTGATGAGACTAAGGAACTGCTTTGAAGGTTACGATGAATTAGTCAACTGAGTTGTAACCTCCTTCTATCATCGATAAGAGTACTTCTTGTTTTTCCCTACATGCATCCATGTTTACTTTGATTTTCCATGTTGCAAAATCTTTGTTGATGAATGTAGATTTATGTCGCTGATTGGCTAATTAACTTGAATAGATATATCGATTATTGTATCTTTTCTTGTTTCGGTGCTCTTTCTTGCGGGAAGCATTCGACGTTGAAACACAGCAGATTTGAGGTACGTAGTGGAAGCGACAAGGAGCCATTTGGAAGCGAGGCGAAACAAGTAAGCATCCAATCCTCTCTGTATATCGTGCCGAGTTGGGAAAAGGGTAGTGTAGTCTTTCACCTATTTTTCTAGACTAGACACTAGTCTAGGGAACGTGTGTAGTTTGTCTGTAGATTACAATTCGGCCCAACGAGAGATTGCAATATTGAAAAGCGATGTTGAGTTTTGTCTTCCGGTGGAACAATTCAAATTTGGCTTCAATAATTTCTAGTGCGACGAGTTGAGTAAACATTAGCAGAAATAGATTTCAATGGAGTTGCGGTTGGAGTATGCACTCGAGGGAAGCTCAAACTACATAGCCTAGAAGGACGGATGGAGGTGGTGCTTGAAGGTAATTGCTTGAAGGGAGTTCATCGATAGCGATGTTCTAAGCCCACTTTGACGAATCTTTGCATTACTTGACACTGGCAAAATAAAATGTGACAGGATATATTTGGAATATGCAAAGACCATATTGTGTCAAGCCTTCACAAATCCTCGATATGCAATGTGGAATTCTTTGACGGATATTTTCCAAACGGCGGCGACCATAGAATTCAGCCATTGAAAGATAAACTCAAAAAATCAAATGGAGAAGGGTGACAATGTTAAAGATATCTCTGATTTTTCCAATGTATGGATGAGTTAGAGTGTGGGAATTATCGTTTGATGATGACTTGGTGATTTTGTCTCCTCTGGACTTTAAAAAGAGTTGCTGAACCTAAGGCTCTGATGGGCCGGAAAAACTGTAGGATTAGGAGCAGGTACAGTGGATCTGATGCAGGAGAATGGGAGGAGCCAGGGATGCTCCTTCATGAAGATGATTAAAAAGGATTGTGCTTGTGCTGGGGAGGCTGGAGGAAGGAATAAAAGCAAGGTGGGTAAAGGCAGAGAGAGATGGTTGCCAAAGACTGGTAACACTGCATGTGAACATGGGCATCTCACTTATAACACAAAAGAAAGGCAGAGGATGTTGGTACATGGATGATAAAGGTACACACCAGTGTTTTAGTTTATATTGTTCATGGCAGTTTCAGCCAGCGTATTAAAGGATGATGTAAATATGAATACAATGGTGCTTCTTCTGGCAGGTGGGGTACTGGTGACTTGGTGGCTCTCAGATATATAAGTGTGTGGAGAATGATATGATGAACGTGGTACCATTATATAAAGGATGGGAACAACCATTTATAAAGAAGATGTGTAATATTCACAGTCAAAATAACAGCCTCATTTAAAATTATTTGGGGGATGGGGGTCTGTGTTCCTTTTATACATGAAGAAATACATAAAAGCCCTACTTCATTCAAGCCAAAGAGATGGGTCAATCAATAATATCTATAAATAGGTGATAGCTACTTAATGTGGAAGCAAAGAACAATGATGATGGATGAGGCAGAATGCTTCCAGGGGTGTTACTCTTGCACCCAGAGGGTTTCGGCAGTTGTCTGGATTTGAAGATACACAGATCTCATTGTAATAATCATGTGTTTTTGAGAACCACACTCATGAAAGGCAGGCCTTGGGTGATCCCCAGAGAGGTCAATGAATATGTGTGGGACAATTCTGGTGCTAACACAATCACATACATTATTATTATTTGCAAACTATTCTGGGTGCTGAATGTGCTGGCAGAGAGAGCTGGAGGTCTAAGTTCTAGTTCAGCCATTGATGGAAAGAGTCAGGAAGAAAGTGAGAGGCCTGCAGATGATAAACCAGCAGTGAACTCTCTCAAAAATAATTCAAAGACACATGGTGAATGAGAGGGAGAGATTAAAGAGAACTCATGCGTATCTTATGGTGAGAATGGATTGCTGGAGAGAATGAGCAGATAAGTGGGTATACATGGGTGGGGAAGGCTGGCAGGCCCCAAAGGCCAGACCTCACAATCATGAGTGGTGGGAGGACTCATGGATGGAGAATATCATGACTGTGTGGGGACAGTTCTGGAGCTAGTCACAGAGGAGGAAGCACTTATTCCCAGACAGACTCTGAATGTGGATAAAATGGAGGGAGGATAATGGGAGTGGGAGAGTCACTCATGGAATGTCTTATAACCAAAGCTGGTGTGCAGGCTGGTGGGCACAATATGGGGAATTTATTGTGTGGGGCAATTCAATCTCTGGGTAGTTCTCAGGCCACATTCTGCATGAATGATATGTTGACAGACCAGCTCTTACTCAGGGAAGTAAATGGGGGCTTGTGGAGGAGCTACCTTCTAGTGGAGGCCATGAAACTACTGTCAGCATTGTGGGGGGTATTCAAAGGCAATTGATAAATGGACATGATTCAATATAATCAAGGTAAATCACTGCTGGGTAAGGGTATTAAAATGTAAAAACAATAGCCATTGTGGGAGCTTCTCATGGGTGATTGATTATGAGAAACCTTTTACACCTATTGCATGATATTCTTCCTGGGGACCATCCTTATATAAGTCATGATGGGTGCTTTGATATGGACATGGATGTGAAAGATTGTGTTCATGTGGGATCATTGAGGAAGAGTGTGATTCAACAGCCTGGGGTTTGAGTTCCCCCCCCTGTAGGCGTGGTGCATATAACAGACAAAAAAAGACATTGCCTTGGGCACAGTAAGAACTGCTTATTTTTTAGATGTAGATTATTCTTGGCCGCAGCTGCAAGAGCAGGAAGATGCACCCCTACTGATTGTTCTGGTGTGCTTTGTCTTATTCATGTGTTGGTTATCTCCATTTCATTGATGGCAGTTAGTATACACTCATTACAAAGGACCCTTGACAAGGACCTGGAATGAAGATCATGGGCTCTTCATTGCTGCCCCTGATTATGATAGCGGCAGAAGGTATTTTTCTCTAAGAGGAAGTGTTAAGGGGAGTTACTGGTAGAACCACATTCCAATTCCAATATGGATACCTCTTACAGAGTGGATGAGAGGACTGTGGTGGGGAGCGTGGATGCCTCTTACTCTTGATGGTGTGCAGTTCACTCAGCCTGCTGAGTGTCTCTGGGACCACATACCTGGGTGGTCCTTAGTCTGACGTGATGACCTGACCTCTGCTGAAAGTGGAAAGATAAGGCCTCTCAGGGGCATGGGCTGTGACCTTTGTTACTGTGCATTGAGTGAGGTGAAGTTGTAGCCACGGTCAAGGTCTCAGTTGGCATTAGCAGGAAAAAGAGCATGAGGAAGGTTTGCCTGGTGTTGCCAGGATCTCAGCCTTTCTTGCTGAAAGTAGTGGAAACAAGATCTAATGACAAATGATGTGAAGCAGATAAAGAACATGAAATATCTGTGGAGAGAATCACAGTGGGTTGTCCAGTTCTCATTTAGATCTAGTGATTCTTGTCAGAGCCAGGGTGAGTGAACTAATTTATCTATGTTCACATAGTAGACCTAAGCATAGATATACGGTATCATCTTCCTCCGGAGATTATGAGCGACGGAAAAAGATCATATTTAAACTTTAGTACATTTATATGGCGTCTAAGATGCGGAGATATTCGGACGAAGGCGCTCACCGAAGGGATAAAATTTAGACCACCATAGAAGACGAGGATCGGGGTGAAGGATAATCCCTTTCTTGTATAGAGTCTTAAAAAAGATTCAACAAGATGATGATCCTAGTAAAAATTAAGCACCTTCACTAGGTGGGAGCTGCGAGCTATTTTGGGTATGTCTATTTTTAGAATGGTGAGCATATTCTAAAAGTAGCGAGGAGAATAATTCTAGATGGTTGATAAAATTCTATCTTTAGATGAGTTTATATTTTTAGATCATGAGCGAAGCATATTTATAGATCTCATATCTAAAAAAATAGAATGCATGTCGATTACTATTAGTCTTATTATTAATCGAGAAAATAAATAATAATTTATTCTCTTGAAGCACTTGATTTGAGTTAGCGATGTGAAGGCTTCGGTTAGATGATGGAGAATTATACTGCATTCAAGGGACGGATTTGGTGGGACATGCTCAATGGACTTCGTTATGACGGTGTGTCGAGTTATGTGATTGGAAGAGTAGTTATGTGAGTTGTTGTTAGTTTAACTCGGGTTAAGTGAGTTAAAATTCGTTGTACTAGTTGTAACTAAATATACACTAGTGATAGATGATTGAATTAATTATTTAATTAATTCTAGCGGTGTCTTACTTACAGCGAAGAAATACATCGATTAACCTCGGCATGTCGAGGTCTGTGTGGAGACTAGTGTGAATGAGATAGGTGAAAGGGTGTGTTTGACTATGTTGTGACTATAGTGATGCATTCAATGCATCTACACCTGATGGCGTTACCAATGAGAATTACTGAGTCAAGGAGAAGGCAAGATCGGAATTCATTTAGGGACCTTATTCTACGAAGTTGCGCAATGGGCAAGTTGTCGGAGACGATGGGGTGGTGCATGTAAACAAACCAATTTTTGTGTGAAAGTGTGAGATGATTGTATATTGTACTAAGAGCTCTAACAGAGATGAGCTTTGTATGAAGATTTTTTCATGATTCCATGATACACATAATATATTATAGTTGGGGTTTTTAGCTTTAGGATTTCTTGGTAAAAGCATCTTGTTATGTGCGATTGATTTTTCTTCATATGTTTCAATTGGCGATTTAATTTACTGAGGTCGTAGAAGAGATTATGTATTTAACGGTAGATTTAATTGTTAGATACGGGGGAGCCGGTAATACATTATTGTTTGTAAATTTCTACATGGTATCGAGCGGTATTAATCACTCGGGGTGCAATATTAGGCAGTCTTGATTTTTGTGTTGGTGGAACAATTTGAATTTGCTGCAAGAATTTCTTGGTCTAAATAGGTTGAGTAAATGAAATTCAACAAGATCATGATCCTAGGAAAATTAAGCACCTTCACTAGGTGGCACACCTATAAGCTATTTTGGAGTGTATGTTTATTTTTATATTGAGCATATTCTAAAATTAGCATGAGAATAATTCTAGATAGTTGATAAAATTCTATCTTTAGATGAGTTTCTATCTTTAGATCATAGGCAAAGTCTACTTATAGATCACAAATCTAAAAATAGAATGCATGCGATTATTATTAGCCCTTAATGGTAATCATACAATAAATAATAACTTATTCTCTTGAAGCACTTGGTTTTAGTTAGCGGTGTGGCAAACCGGTTATATGAGAATTAAATTTCAAGGTTGGTTGGTGACTCATGCATGGTGGACTTCATTATAATGAAGTCATGGCATAGTTGTAATAGAGTTGGAAGGAAGTAGTTAACGGAGTTGTTATTTAGTTAAACTCGAGTTAAGTGAGTTAAACTCGATTGTGCTATTAGTTGTAATAAAGATACTGTTATTAGATGAGTGAATTAATTATTTAATTAATTCACATGTAGTGTCTTACTTGCAATGAATAAATACGATGATTAACTACTTGCATGTCGAGATCCGGTGGAGACGGTGGAGAGATAGGTGAAAGGGTGTGTTTGACTATTAGTTGTGACTATAGTGATGCATTCAATCATCTACTTTTCAGAATTGGAGTTTCCAATGATAGATAACAATCAATCCAAGAAGCGAGGTCAATTCATTCGGGGATCTTCTTCGGCGGGGATTTCTCGGTGGAGGCGGTGTCGAGAGACATAAATTGGTGCATGTGGCAGACAATTTTGTATGACAATGTGAGACAGTGCTGTGTTATTGCTAAGAGCTCATAAGAGCTAACAAGCTTTGTGAGATTGTTTCATGATTCCATGATATACACTGTCTATGACTAGTTGAGATTTTAGCTTTAGCTTTCTAAGTAAAACATCTTGTTATGTGTGATTGATTTTTCTTCATATGTTTGCAATTTACGTTTAATTTCATAAAGAATTTAGTGAAAGGATTTTGTATTTAGCTGTGGATTTAATTGTTAGATCTTGCAGGAGTACGGAAATACATTATTGCGTTTATAAATTTCTACATGGTATCGGAGTAGTGTTAATCACTAGAGATTGCAATATTAAAGCGGTCAAGGTTTGTGCTAGTGGAACAATTCAAATTTGATTTGGAAGAATTTATTGAGGTACGGCAGTTGGTAAACATTGAAGTAACAATAGGTTAACGATTGGAAGTATGCGATCGGAAGCTCAAAATACATAGCCGGGAAGGACAAGATGGAGGGCACTCTTGAAGATAATGTCTTGAAGGTTCATCGATAGCGATGTTCCTAAGCCCACTTCGACGGATGTTGCATTACTTGACGCACGGAAAGAAAAGAAAGTAGCGAAGACGAGAAGGATTCTATTGGAAGGTGTGAAATACCATATTTTGTCAAGCCTTCATGGAAGCCACTCCATTTGCAATGTGGAAGGCTTTGATAGGTCGTTCCAAAGCGGCGGCGACCATAGGAAGTTGGTGCTAAAAGATAAACTTAGAAAAAAATAAAAATGGAGAAAGGCGGCAAATTATTCCAGTATCTCACAAAGTTTGCCCCCGCGTAGGGATGAGATGGGGTGTGGGAATTATAGTTACTGATGATGACTTGGTGAGTTTGGCTCTCCTTGGACTTTTAGAAGTTGGCCGGGATTATCAGAATTATGTCAATGGACGGGAAAACACAGCAGTTGGGAGCAACTTTGGTCGGATCTGGTGCGGGGAGGATACATAAGGAAGAATACCGAGATGTCTTCATCAAAGCATGATGTTGAAGAGGATTGTGCTTCAGTTGCTAAGCGAAGGAAAGAGAAATAAATCCATTCCAAAATCTGGGCTAAGCGGGGAAGCTGGATTTGTCCAAGGTGAAAGTGTTTTCACTATCACGAACATGGGCATCTCACCACTAGCGCGCACAAAAAAAAGAGAACAAGAAGGTTCTTTAGCAGATTTATGGTGGTAGGAGCCCTTACCTTGCAATTTGAACGATTTCTCTTTGATCGCATGCTTAGTTTCAAGCATAATGGGATGGTGTGGTATCTTACGATAGTGGTGCTTCCTTCCATGACGGGAGATAAGGAGCTTTTCGGCGACTTGGAGGATAAAGATCACTCAGTATAGAGATAGGAACCGATGGACAATACAGTGCGATCAGCATTAGTGCCATTACCTTTGAGAGGGAGTCGGGTAAACCATTTCGCATTGAAAGATGTTGTACGTGCTCCGGTCTAAAAAGAGCAGTCTTAGTTGCGACGGTGGAGGATAAGGTTATGGCGTTTTTTTCATGATGAAAATCTTTCCTACGACATAAGCAAATGGGGTCAAACCAAAGGATAGGGATTCGAGTCAAGAATCTCTGCATTTGGAGAGTAGATGGATGCCCATTTCACAATGGTGGGCAAAAGAAAAGTAGTGGTGGAAGGCAAGATAGAGGGCGGTGTGGCACCAAGAGATTGGGCCATCTTCTGTGATGCTAACTTGAATATTTTCTGTAAATTTATCTTGGACTTACCAAGGGCACACGCGGATAGATCGGTGCAAGGGATGGACTATGGGTGAGGTTTTGAAGACAACTGCTTGAAAAGGAGGACCATGCTTCGATGATCACAGAAGGGGTTACCTGGAACGTGTGTGGACCATTCATTCTTCAATAACAAAACAAAGGCGTTATGTTATTTTTGTGATGAAACTGTTCTGGTAGATGCTGAATCTTCTTCGTGCATGAAAAATATCAAACATTCTCAAAGTTCTGTGGGTTAAAGCATTGGTGGAGAGAAAGAAAGTCGGGAAATGATGAAGGCTTTCTGTGAGCAATAGTGGTAAATATATATCGAATAATTCAAATATTTTTGGCAGCAAAGAAGGAATTGAAGAACATACGCCTCATAACCCACAATAGAATGGGGTCGCCGGAGAGGAAGAAACGGAAACGATCATGGGTGTTGCATGAGCTGTCTTTTGCATGATCGGGGGCTACGAAATGCCTTGTAGGCGGAAGCATGCAACAACATGGTATATGTGCAAAATAGTTGTCCTCATAGATGTAGTTTTCCAAAATTTTAGCCTCAAGCTAAATGGAACATTAGATTTAGCAACAGCTTTAGGCCGGTGAATAAATGATGAAAATCACCCCATAAGTCTCTAAGGAGGATAAAAAAACTCCAAGTGTGAAAGGGACCTTTCTTTCTAGCTTAATAAAACACCTCCATGGGTAAAAAGGGATAAAAATCAAGCTACTTTTGACTAAGTCAACAACGATTATGGAGGAGGAGGAATCCAGGAGGGAATGTTTGCATTTTTGGAGAGATGTATCTTTGGATGAATGAGCTAATTAAGTGGGGCAGGGAGAAAACTCATATTCAAATAAGGAAGAGGGATGGAGACATTATTATTAGGATGCTTATATTATTTTTCATGTTTTCTCGGACTTTCTTCCTCTTGCTATTTAGCGGAAGTAGCATTGTTTAGCACGGGGTGTTCCTAGGGCAGAATCCCACCTCTTTCCTTGAGAGTCTCTTCAGGAGAGTTTGTATTCATTATTCACATCGGAGTTTTTAGGCAAGCTTGACCAACTTCATCGGCACAATTTTTCCGGAGATTGTCGACGTTACAAGTCTGCGGTACGTGAAGGAAGGGATTGGAATCTGATTTCTAAGCTAGTTTCTCATTGGTGGAAGGTTTCCTTCTTGCTTGAGGGATCTATTTGGAGAGATCCGAGAGATGATTTCAGATATTTTGGTATCTTGTAACACACATTTCCCATATATTCCTAGCGCTATTCTAGCTAGGGAATGTGTTACGGAGGCGGTGTTCGGTGCATGGTTTGGTAGCTCCGTTGCAATGTTTCCTTTGTAGTTGAGAGGTTCATCCTTTTATGGGAGGAAGCCCTTGAGGGATATATAGCAGATAAAAAATATTTAAACCTTCTACACTCATGTAATTTAGTGTTGCTGTATTGGTGGTCGATAATTGCGAATATCATTTTATATGCATGGTGTTTGACAAGAAACCCTTGGGTTATCTTATGTTAGCCTTGAGGAGACTAGATCTTAGTTATTAAAGTATACTGATTAATATAGTGTATAGTGTTATCCTATCTTCAAATTATTAAACCTCTCTTACTGTTGTAAGGTACCTTGTCTGGCTTAACTCACGGTGTTTACGAGTCTTGAGGGTTTCTAGCACATTTTGAAATCCTAGGGTGGGAGATCTTTTTAACCACCTTGTTGATTTTTTATCAGCTCTATTCTTGGATTTAGGTTTTATATTGACTGATCTATGGAATCCGAAGTCCAATTTACTATTGCATATGTTTCTAGAAATTCATTTTTATTATATGATTCATGAAATTTGTTCCTAATTTGGAATATTAAGTGTTATCAAAAGCATGATCTCTGGCTCTGACTATGAGATCTAGCTATATCGAGAAGAAGAAGGAGAGATGGAGAAAATCAGGGGGAAGCTTTAGTATGTGAAGGAATTAGGGAAGAAAATCTCTCACCAAGCTGCCAAAATCTATACGAATTCAGAAGGCGGAAAAGAAGATAGGTTGGAATGGGATCTCCAAAAGAGAGGTGGATCTAGACGAGAATCTGAATTTTCACATGATGATTTTGAGCATGTGGCTTCCTCCATGATGCACGAGCGCGATCAGGATTCTAAGAGTATCTTCTTGAGATGGATGGGAGGAGGAAAATGCCTAAGAGAGGGAACTCTTAGTGATTTTGTTGCGGAGTGAATCTCAAGCGAGAGGTTTAGAGAGATCATCTTACGATTTCAAGAGTTTTGAAAAATCTAGGTGGAGAAGAGCAAGCATCGAATGCTGAAGTAGATTCCTTCTATCTGCTGTCGGATCACCTACATGTTCGGTGGAGCTTGAGTGAAGGAGCTAGACTCCCCTATTTTGCGGTTACCATATTTCGAAGATGAAGCCATCGAGTTGTGGCGCTACATTTCAGGAGAGGTAAGGCTCATGCATGGTGGATTTTTGAATCTTGTTCTTTAAAGAATGCCAATACTTCCTCTTATGCAATATTCATAGAAAATTTGATGGGAAGGTTTGGTGCAAAACTCCCTCGATTTACATGAGCAAGGAAAACTTGAAAAAAAAACACGCACGTAACAGTGGAGGAAACACCTCTTCAAAAATCCATGAAGATAAGCTGACATCTTGCATTACACATTTCCAGAAGCAAGACCTCCAGAGTTCATATTCTTGAAGAAGGCATGGGGATCTCCTTTTCATGGGAGGATCAGCGTTTGAGATGTTCCCCTACCGTTGATAAATATGATACTTGGCAATGTTGTCACTTTTAGAGCACATCCGGTGCCTCATGCGAAGGAAGGAGGATCACATGCTCCAATGGGAAGTTCTTGCATCTTTGCAAGGAATTGCCCAAGATCTCATATACGGAGGTCTGACACAATTATTGAGTGGCATGATTGTGCAACATTGTGGGCGGAAGGAGGAGGTAGGGAGGAAGAGCGACATAACTTGATAGAGAGGCACACACCCTTCTCTATTTCAGAGAGCCAGTGTAAGGAAAGGGGACAGATTGATTTGTGTTTTAAGGTCAGGGGCAAGGTTTCCCAACCATATGTGCGATCTGCTCTTGATATTGATGTCTCACTACATGGAGGCATTCCACACAGAGCCACGATCTAGAGTTGATAGAAGACATCTTGTCTTTGGTTCACCACTCACCAGAATTTTGGAGAGGTGAAGGGTTTGGAAGAAGACTTTGGCATGGGGATGTCAAGGTAGCGGGAGTAGCGACGTGAGGACTTCACATGCTAGATCACGGCGTTGTCTCTTAGGAGGATTGATCCTTATTGGGAGATCTCGATACGGTAAGTACTCAGGATCTTGGTCCATCACATGATTCTTTACAGCCCAGATAGAGATAGTTGATACATGGTGGATGATGTGGTCATCTATTCTATAGGATCTTCTTGGTAGGATCTTCTAGTCTCAAGGAGAAAGTTGCTACATGCGGTACATGAGAACTTCTCTTCGCCTTTTTCTGATGCTGCATATTTCCATTTGATAGAGGATTCACTTGGGAGGGCATCCAGCGGGACATATATCCGCATATGGAGAGGCCCACATAGCCTAGATGGTATTGAGAGATGTCACATCCACCTTCCTACTCATTGGGAAGTAAGGGAGAATTTCCGGTCGAGCCATTTAGGCTCAGAGACCTCAAGTACATGATGGAGGAGGTATCGTTTTACATTTGTATTGTAATTCTTTTCCTTATTAGAGCAGCATGAAGTGTATCGAGGAGTTGCTTCTTTCTGTTTGTGATGATGTACTTGCAACTACTTGTATTGACTTTAGCTATATTTTTGATGGTTTGTGGGGGGAAGCCACATGTTTCTCGGTATTACCATTGGCACCATCTTGTAACTTCATGTTCTCATCTTATGAGATGACTGCAGCAAACAAATGGCTGGTAAAGCACTTGTTATTTCTTATTTTGATGCAGGCAAAGGATGTACAACGTTGGTTCCATGGTGGAACTATGATTCACTCTCACAGTTTGTCAATTGGCAACTTGTTTTTATTGTACTTTGCTTCCATATATTGCTGACATGTTTATGTTCATGGGGGCTTTGTTTGGAGAGTGGGCTTGAGAGGGAAGATTCCGATTGGGAGCATGATTCTTACTTTATATGATGTACATTTTAGGAGGAACCATGGAAAACCATGATTTCCACATCACTTTTTCTCTTCTTGTGGGAGGAACCACTTGGAGAACTTGAGGAGGCACTTCTTCATTTGAACTATTTTTGGGACATCATACAATTTTGACCTTCAGCAGTCTTACTCTATGGCTTGTATGAGAGAGATGAGAAGCTTATAAAAAAAAAAAAAATGCTATGGTTGCACTTGGGGAGAGTATACAAAATTATTCCCATACTTTTCACGTATTTCTGAGAGAAGAAAGACACATTCATAATTAACGAGGAGGCTACCCTTCGGCATTGGGGGATCATGAGAGACTTCCATGTTGGAAGAAGATCTTCTCACATAGCAGCATTGGTGGATGGATTTTGGCATGTGGAATGTCAGAGAGAGAAGTCATGGAGCCTTATTATTAAGGCCTACGAAGTGTGTCACATGGGAGTGTGTTCTTATTGATGGAGTGTTCCAAAAGGAGTATATGTATCCCTTCTTTTTGCGAGTTTTACAGGGAGATCCTCATGGGGAACTTATACATAGACCTCACTGTTAGTATGAATCTTTCATCATAAAATATCACTTTAGCTGCGCATAACAAATAGCCCTAACATAGGTACATGGCTACTAATATCTTTAGTGCAATTAGTTGATCCAAATAATGCGACACATCCGGATCTAAGCATAAAAGACATTAAGCGACAATAAAATATGGCTCCATGCATCAATATACAAGACAAGAACAATGTATTTGAAAATTTTTATATTAAAAAAGTGCTTGAGAGAAAGCAAGAAAAGGTATTTTACGGATTTCTCCTCAATGGGATGGAGTTCTTGAAAGTCCTCAACATTTCGGATCTAAAATTCCTCTCTCTTGTTGGTGTAGAAAACCCAAACAAACATAGAACTCCATTAGAAGACTCCACAAGGCAAAAATGGAAAATGTGACCAAGTGTATAGATCCGGAGTTATCTAATGCAATGAGTGACTAATGAATGGGTAAAACCCTTCTATTTATAACAAAATATTAGGGCGATCTAGAACTTGGTGCATGAATAAAATATTATTAATTAAATTCTAGAACAGCCCTTTAAGGAATATTTTATTATATTTGTTGGAGAGAAGGATTTTTGACTTGAGTCAATTCCTTTATTTATAATAAATAAATAAATGGTTTATTTATTATTTTAAAGAAATAATTAGAATATAATTAAATAAATGGTTTATTTAATTATTTATAAATGATTTAGTCAAATTTAACTAGGAATATTATTTAAATAGGATTTAAATAACTTATTCCTAGGAAGATGATCAAATAAATAAAATTTATTTAATTGATTTCCTTGTTTTAATAATTTAAATGTGGCCAAAATATAAACAAATATAGATTTTTATTATTTCCTTTTGGGGTTTCTTGTTGAACCATAAACAACTTAATAAAGGTGTTTTACTAAGTTATTTCACATAGTGAAAGCAATTTTATGAGTAAATTGGTCTTACATGGTGTACTTGGGTTCATCTAATGATAATAGGTTAGATAGCCAAAATATGGTGTAACACCTCACTTTCGGCTCACATGATGCATGGTAAGAAGACATTTATGTGCTTAGTGATGATTACTCTATTGAGTATTTTTATTTTCTACACCATATATGAGTGCATTTGCTCACAAAGAGAAAGATTAATTATGGGTTTCATGGTCACTTTAGGGCCAAATCTTGTATTATTGATAACCCATCTCTATAACCAGGGAAAGTGTTGTATTTTATTGATTGTCTGACTAGTCTATATTTTCTTACTACTTTTATAGTAGATGAGCTAGCATGCATAGCGCAAATTCCATGGAGGACAACTTGCCACTTGATACTCTGAATACGATGATTGGGAGAAGCATGCGCATCCACCGGAAGAGACCATATGTTTCATCCAAACTTGCACCAACTTTCAACCATTTTCTGATTTGGATTCAATGTGATGATAATATATTCATCTTGTATGGAATGGTTTGGGTTGACATGACTCATGACTTTGGAGGGAGGGTCCTTGGAGACTCAATCTTCTTCTTGCCATTGGAGGACAACCATGTTGCGGCTGAGATCGACGCCACCCTCTACACTCATCATCGGTGGAGAGAAGGACAGCATGGGATAGGCCCTCTTTCCTATCATGTTCATTTATTTAGCCCACTACATTTCGGGAGCACAAGGTGGACGATAATTTTCATGATTTACCATGTTGGAGGGTGCCTCACTTCATTTGGATGATAGCATGGGTGAGCGTGGCACTCATTCACCATGATGATCATCACTCCTACTTTTTGGAGGCCATGGAATGGTAAGCAAGTTTCCATTCACACTTTCCACCTTTGATTGATGTGGACCATTTGGTTTGCACACTTGGGAAGCATTGGATTATAGTTTGTTGTAGATTCTCTTCGATGCGGTGATGGAAGCTATTGATGGGAGGCCACACGAGAAGGAGAACTTTTGCTCTCCTTATACATTTCTAGGGACAAGCAAATATTTTGGAGAACTTCTTTGTAATGTTCCAAAATTTTATCCTCTTGTTAGCCATCTATAAATTATGTTATATCTGATGATGAGCTAGATTAGCCCATGAATTTCAGAAAAACAAGATTTTTATCAAAATATGAGTTTCGAAATATCACTGTGTTCATTATCCTAGGTTATCCATTTCTCATAAAATCTTCAATCAAAGCCTCTAAGTTTCCCACTGCGTGCAAAAGAGACTGTTTTCCAAGCCATTTTTCCATCATTTTCCCTTTGAAAAATCCCTCATTTCCCCCTTCCCTTTTTCTTCCAAAAACCCATTTTTTACCTTTATTTTCTTAAAATTCCCTTTAAACCACAATAAAAATCCTTTAGTGGATTTGAAAACACTCTTTCCCCTATGAAATGCTCAAAATCCTTCAAAAACCTTCATTTTCAGTCCAAAACCTTCATTTTTTAAATATCAGGCCTTAAGCACCTTTTAGCTTAACCCTAGCCCCTTTTTAAAACCATAAGACCATTCTCTATGACCAAGCGCATTATTGCACTCGGCCCTACGGCCCATTAGCCCATCGGCGCGTGAAGCCCTACGGCATTTTGGCATTTCCTCGTTCCCATTCTCTTTTCCCCCTGTTTGATGCAAAATCCCAATCGCATCTCACACCATAGATCCTATTTTAGATCGACGAGCTCTCACCTTCTCCATCGCATCCTCGTTAGCATTTCATCACATCGGCACATCGCAACTTCCTAGTTCCTTGTCTCTTGACACTACACGCCAAGTGCGATCCGCAATCGAATCTCCACCGTCAATCAAATCGATTGGACGGTCCGCCTTGTCTCGCATCACCCTTTCCCTTCCTCACCGCTCCATCCTTCTGGCAGGTGATCTCCGGCTGTTGATGCGGCTCCCTCGGATCAACAATCCACACTATCTCACATTATCACTTTCCTCCACCCTTCATTCATTTAAGCCATTCCCCGATATGATCTCATCCGTCGATCTCCACAGTCGGAAACTGGCCGAAATTTCATCTCCTCATCGCCTTTTTCCCCTCCCCCTCGTGCCATTCATTTCATTATGTGATATTGTTGCATCTAGATTGTTGATCATCTTGATCCGTGGCCGACACTCTCTTGTACCCAGCTCATTTTCATAGTTATCTCCATCGTTGATCATCAAGATCTAACAACCCTCACTTCCTCGCAACTTTTGCCATTCCCCTAACCCCTCATCACCATATTTTATCTACGATCTCCCGATTCAATCTCGTTTTCAAGTACTCCCAAATCAACGGCTCGGGTTCATTGTAGGGGCACTAGAGCCAAGGTGGCTTGTACTCCCAGTGCCCCTATGAGTTGACTCTTTTGTCTGTGGAAAATCACGGATACGTACGAGGTTTATGAGGAGGCCAACCTTAAGATTTTCTCATGCCTCCCGGTCCCCACAATGAAGTCATCCATAGTTTTTAATATTCATTAGCGTGACTAATTGGAATATTCAATTTTGTATAGTTTTTCCATCTATAGTTTGTAAATAAATAAAAAGTGAGTAAGAGGGTCTAACTCACTTAAGTAGAATAAGACATCCACCAAGTAGCACAACGTTGTGACTTGAGGGGAGTCAAGGGGCAAACACCACATAGAGGAGGGGGCCTATGTACACTCTAGAATGTGCCTGAGATAAGGATGAGTATGTGGAGAGAGAGGCTACGTTGGGTTTTGGAGGAAACCAATGTTATAAAAGATGGAGGAGCACTCCTCATTTGGATGCATTCTTGGACAGTGATTTTGGAGTGAGACACTTTTTGTCTTCTTGAGCATCTTTGACTTTGCTTTGTCTACAACACTATTTAGTGCATTGAGTGTCTGCGGTTGGATATCTGGCATGGCCGGGGGACTTCGAGTGCACCAACGGGCAGGGTGATCTTTTAGCAATTTGTGTGAGTCGTTTCATCATTTGGGTTTATTGCGGAGCTGGAGCTTGTAGAGGCCCCGCACGATCAGCGGGAGAGAGGACGAGTCCCATTGTGGATGAGCTTCATATTGGAACACGTAGGTGATTTTTCGGGATTTTGAGCGGTCAACCTTTTCCCTTCGGAGGGTTTTGGCGAGTTTGTGGCGATGTTTCAGCTATTTCTATATAGCCTTTGCGCGATGCCTTGGGCTAGCATAATTCCTTTGAGAGCGGTTACGGTGATTACAGGGTTGGCCATTCTTGAAATGGTTTTGGATCTTGTCCCGGGTTGTCGAAAGAGTTTGCCAATTTTAGCTTATTCCGGTGGCAGACCGACCCTAGTCACCCAGCCCATTCCATGATGGCGGCTACCGACGAGTTTCTGCTTGACTAGGATGCGGTTTTGACCGACTCGACAAATCTCTGAGAGTGTTTTCTCACTTTCCTTGTGCAATATTAGCCTATTGCACTCCATTACATTTCTCAGATTAATAAAATGGCTCAACATTTCCTCTCTATGTTTTCTGGATGAGTTTCCGTAGTTTCCGTATTCTCTTTCTATTATATGTCTGCTACATTATTATTGTTTTTGAGCGCTCTAGTTCTATACCACTTGGTGTGTTTAAATTTCACTCCTAGACAGAGTCTGGAAAGGGCCAGGTAGCCTCTGGATCTCATCCTCTTTTAGAGGCGACATATCCGGTAAATTCCCTCCCAGTCCATCTCTGGTTGGAGTTTACCGTGTTTTAGGGATATCCCCAAAACAGGATATTACAGTGGTATCAGAGCATAGTTCTGGCTCAGCCTGTGGTCTATGACATCGGGAAAGAGACCATACAGAGGCAGGAAGTATAGAGACCGTGAGCGTAGGTTGGAGACCACCTACGAAGAGGGAGACTGTGCCCAGGTAGAGGATGCAGATCAGGAGAGAGAGCCTGTGACAGACACAGAGCAGGTGGAGCTTGTAGTAGATTTGAGGCAGAAAGAGCCGATGGCAGATGATACAGAGGCCAAATAGTTTAGAGAGGAACTCCTCAAGTCGGTGCAGGATTTAGCTCGACAGATTGAGGTGATGGGACAGAGGTTCACAACTATGGAGGCTAAGCAGCGTGAGACACCATGGGTTTTCCAGGTCGGAGAGGGATCAGGTACATCCCACAATTTTCCGGAGCAGGGTGCTGCTCAGCGTGATACTCCTCAGCCGACGGCTTCACACACACTTACTCGCTCTACCATGCCCACTTTCTTGGGAGCAGATATAGGGGCTGGAGCCAAGCAAGAGGCAGAGTCTGGACACTTAGATGAGTATTTTGCAGAGTATCAGTCCTATGGGAAGGAGTTCAGGGATGCTCTCACATTCAGAGATTTTGTGCAGCTCCATCGGGACAGTAGACCCCGTGACCATCATAGAGGGCACTGGCATTACCATGATGGAGATTCCCACCATGCCTCTAGTAGATTTAATTTGCTTACATTTGATGGATCATCAAACAGTTCGACAAAGTCTTGGGTGGAGAAGCTGGATATCTATTTCCAACTTAACCAGATGTCGGAGACGGAGGCCATTAAGGTGGCGACATTACATTTGGATGGTGAGGCCCAGGACTAGTGGTTCCATGGGATGGTGACGCTCGAGCATTCCACAGCGATGACATATGCTGATTTTACCAAGAGATTGATAGAGCGTTTTGACCGGAAGGATCCGGAACAACATTTTGTTGAGCTGACGAAGCTCAAACAGACAGGGAGCCCAGAGACATGCATTGCAGATTTCTTGAGGGTTTCGGGATGGTGCTAGATCTATCCATGACATGGATGATCTATATGTTTGTGGAGGGATTGGCAGAGCCACTTCGAGGTCTAGTCAGATCTACTAGACCAGCTACACTCAAGGATGTTGTCAGTAGGACCAGGGATTTGCAGGATGCATTTCCTAGGACGCGGACACCTTACCCCCAGAGACAAGGTTTCCAGCCCAAGGGGAAGGATGTGAGGGTTCCTCCTTCAAAGGGGAATCCGGGACAGGCACAAATAGATGATGAGGCCAAGAGGGAGTTGAGGAAGAAGCAACTGTGCTTTACTTGTCAGGAGCTGTGGGCAATAGGGCATAGGTGTGTTGTTGGAAAAGCACACTTCATTGAGGTATTATATGATGATAGCGGGGAAGAGGATGAGGAGGATGATGAGGAGGTAGGAGATAGTCATATGGCCCAGGATCAGTTTCCGCCTCCACCTCCAGGGACAGGAGGTGCAGCTTTTGCACCCACAGGAGGGGCCCTTGCAGCTTTGCGAGGAGTTCCTAAGTATTTGACGTTGTGCATACGTGGGACAGTACGTGGCTAGCAAGTATCAGTCTTGGTTGATAGTGGGGCAACCCACAACTTCATTGATGCACAGATGTTCGAGCAGAGGGGTATACCGACCAAGAGTTTTGACGGGTTTTCAGTCTTGTTCCCAGGAGCCCAGACGATGCAGTGTGCCCAATTTGTTCCAGAGTTAGCAATGACGATGGGTACTTACACTGTGACTGATCACTTTTTCGTGGTCAACATACCAGATACCAATGTGGTACTGGGTGTTCAGTGGCTGATTACTCTGGGGAAGGTCGCCACGGATTGGGAGGCCTTAGAGATGGAGTGGGATGACAAAAAGATAGGGAAACATGAGAATATCTGCAGGATGCATACTTACCCACCCCAGACAGTTTCGACACACCGGATGGAGGCAGACTTCTAAAAGGGAGACATAGAGTGGGCGGTTGAGTTGCAGGCATCAAAGGCAGAGACCACCAGTTGAGCAGTTCATCCAGAGATACAGACCATCCTTGAGAGGCATGAGGTAGTGTTTGGGGATATACCACCAGGTCGGCCACTAGATAGAGGGTTTGAGCATGCCATCGATCTTGAGCAGGGTATCCAGGCGGTGATCACTACACCCTATAGGCATCCCAAGGCCTATCGAGATGAGATTGAGCGGGCCATCCAGGAGTTGTTGGCTCTTGGACACATCAGACCGAGCATGAGTCCGTTTTCTTCTTCTGTAGTTCTGGTGAAGAAGAAGGACGACACCTTGAGGATGTGTATTGACTACAGGGCCCTGAACAAGAAGACTCTGAAGAACAGGTACCCTATACCCAGGATCAAAGAGCTGATGGATGATCTGAGAGGAGCTAAGTTCTTCTCAAATATTGATTTGAGATCAAGGTACCATCAGATTCGCGTGAGGGAACAGGACATTCCCAAGATTGCCTTCAGGTGTCATTATGGGCACTTTGAGTTTTTGGTTATGCCTTTTGGGTTGACGAATGCACCAGCCACCTTTCAATCTTGCATGAACCATATCTTCCGCAGTCATCTGAGGAAGTTTGTATTGGTTTTCTTTGATGACATACTCATATATAGCAGGACTTGAGAGGAGCATCTCCAGCATATAGAGGTAGTGCTATGCATCTTGGAAGAGCAACATTTCTATGCTAAGCTCTCCAAGTGTGATTTTGGGATGACAGAGATGCTGTATTTGGGTCACATCATTAGAGTGGACAGAGTGAGGGTCCACGAGGAGAATATTAGAGCCATCAGAGATTGGCTGGAGCCGAATAACGTGACGGAACTTCGAGGGTTCATTAGGATATGTACCTATTATAGGAAGTTCGTCAGAGGGTTCTCACAGCTTGTTGCATCCCTTACAGATTTGACGAGGAAAGGGGCATTCAGTTGGATAGATACAGTGCAATGAGCCTTTGATAGGCTCAAGGAGGTGATAAGTAGTTTCCAAGTGCTTGCATTGCTAGATTTTACGCAACCATTTGTCTTGGAGTGTGATCCGTCGGGAGAGGGGATTGGCGCAGTATTGATGCAGGGGGGACACCCTATAGCTTTTGAGAGCCGGAAGCTCCTTCCACATGAGAGGTTGTATTCCATATATGACAAGGAGATGTTGGCCATCATGCATGCCTTGGCCAAATTTCGGCAGTATCTGGTAGGGAACATATTCAGGGTGAGGACGGACCACAACAGCCTCAAGTTCTTTTTGGAGCAGAAGCAGCTATAGGAGAGGCAGCAGAAGTGGATCAGTAAGATCCAAGCATATGACTTTGACATTGAGTATGTCAAGGGTAATAATAACATTGTAGCAGAGTCCCTTTCACATAGACCAACCACGTTATCTCTTATGAGCTTGGATACAGATTAGAGAGCGCGACTTTTAGTTGAGTACTCCAAGGACATGTCTGCATGTGAGGTGCTGGACGGAAAGGTGGCAGATGAAAGGTACAGGGTGGTTGATGAGATCATCTATTACAGGGACAGGATCTTCTTAACTGAGGGATCTCAGCTTAAGAAGAAGATACTCCAGGCATCACATGATTCTCCATTGGCAGGCCATCAGGGGTTTACCAAAACCTACAGGGCCATTAGAGAGAGGTTCTCATGGAAGGTCCTCAAGGAGGACGTACTCCAACACATCATGGAGTGCGATGTTTGTCAGAGGAACAAGGGGGAGATGAGCCATCCCACAGGGTTGTTGCAGCCTTTTCCCATTCCGGAGGGGAAATGGGAGAGCATATCGATGGATTTCATCACAGGGTTGCCCATGGTGCATGGAAAGGATTGTATCTTTGTCGTCATTGATCGAATGACAAAGTATGCACACTTTTTCACCATATCCGCACATTACACAGTAGCACAGGTGGCCGAGATGTTCTTCCAAGAGATTTTTAGGTTGCATGGTCTTCCTAAGACCATCATCAGTGACAGGGACAGCCGCTTCATGGGCGGATTTTGGGAGGGGCTTTTCCGGCTAGTGGGGACAGAGTTGACACTGAGTACCAGTTACCACCCACAAACGGATGGACATACGGAGATAGTTAACAAGTAGCTGGAGGGCTACTTGTGTAACTATGTCAGTGGGAAGCAGCAAGCATGGTTGAGATGGTTGCATTTGGGGGAGTACTGCTACAACTCGACACATCACATTTCTATTGGTATGTCACCATTTTATGCTTTGTATGGGTACTATCCTTTATCATTTGCTGATGTGATGTTCGGTGTGAGTAAGGCTCCTAGAGCCAAGATGTGGATCCAAGAGAGTCAGGACATCCTCTGAGCTCTCAAGGACAATATGGCTACATCACAGAACCAGCAGAAGCTGTATGCCGACAGAGGTCGGGTGGAGCGATAGTTTGAGGTAGGGGACTTGGTCTACCTATGCTTACAGCCATACCGACTGTTAGTTCCCAAATCCACCTTAGGCTGAAATAAGGCAGAAAAAGGACAACACCAAACCACGCTCAACCTCGTAGCTAGTCCTACGAGGACAGGAGAGGGCTCTCTCCAGGTCAAACTCAATTAAAATATTCAAAGGGGCTTGAGATGACTAAAAAAACAACTGATATTAGGCTAGATAAACAAATAGGAGGGTTTGATTTTGATTTTTAGGGGTTTTTGTTGGAAAAAGGGAAAAAACAATTTTGGGCTTGGGGATGAGGCCAAATTCTTGCAGACTTCAAGTTGGGGCAGGGAAGGCAATGAATTTTAAGTCTTATATCAAATGAATGGATTGAAAATAATGCTGAGGAGCTTAATAAGGCATGAGAGTCCAAGGATCCTCTTCAAACTGACGAAAACATATAAAACTAAACAAAAGTTTAAGGGAGAGCACCAGCAAACTAATGAATCCTACCTTATTTACTCATTTGTTTAATTCAAAAGCAAAGAGAAGGGAAATGGCATACATAAACATCAATGAAACTTACAGATACATGAAGAAAACATCATCAAAATTTAGAGCCACAAGGATCCCAACAAGTGCTACAAAACTCTGGTCTTTCCTTTGCCAAAAATCTGAAATGAATATACAATGAGGTGCCAAACTATTCCCAAGTATCCAACCCTGAAAATGTCTCAGAAAATACAATATATAGACCATCCTAACCCCATCCAATGCCTCTGGGGGTCGATCTCGTCCTTCTAGGAGCTGTTTCAACCAATTCTAAACATGGAGCTAAAATCTAGGCAGCCAAACAACTTGCCTCTATATGCTAGGAAACTGATCCATTCACTCAATTTTCACTTTTTAGTGAATGAATCCTCTAGAATAACTAAAAACATGCCAAATTTACATCATGGTTACCAAATTACATCATGATACATCCATCATCACATGAAAAAGTAAAACTAGTCAAAACTAGGCGAATTTCTGAGCTGAAGAGTGAAAATTGGGCAAAATTCCTCTATGCGCCGCGCCCAAAAATTCAATTCGCCGCGCCACTTTGAGCCTATATTTTGGGCACTTCCTGAAGTCCAAATTAAGCTCATGATAGCTCCCTGGAAATCCCTGGATGTATGATATCCAACCCAAGTGGAATTTGTCAATTTGGACGTCATTTTCTTTTCCAAAACGGCAATCTCCCAAGACTGCTTCCTGCTGGTGCAAAAAGTGGCAGAAAGGCCATTTTTGGAGTGTTTTTTACCTTTAAGACCACCCAGAACTTCATGAAATTTCTCATCCATTCCTGAGCATGCATATTTTATCATTAAAAAACCAAAAATGTAAAGTTTTCCTTTAGAAGATGTCCCAATCATAAGCGTGCGTCGGGTGGCACAACGCGTCGGGCGGAAAAACCTGTTTTGCAACCAAAATTTTCAAAATGAAAAAATATTCTCCAAATTTTCTGAAATTTGGAGTGAAGGTCTTCCATCATGTCCCATGCTCAGCCAAGGAAGCTTCGGCCAAGATTTGGAGCGGATCCGGCCTTTTCCTACGTTTCAGTGCTTTTCTCAACCTTGCCTTCAGGATCTTCATTTTTGCTCTACAAATGTGTGTACGGGCCCAATAGTGGTTTTTCATATGTTTGAGCATGTCTTTGTCCCTATTGGCCTTTGCCAACAACTTCTCCAGATGAATTTTGACTCTCGTAAGGCAAGTTTCTCGCTCAAATGGTGTCATGTCACCTGGTCTCTTTCGGGCCAATTCCTGGTCTTCAAGGATTTGCCGCAACTCTATGAGTGTCTGCTGATCCTCCAGTTGTTTATTCCGCTGCTCCAAGTAATTTATAACCCACTAAGCTCTCTTCAACTTCACGGTCAAAGTGTCAATCTCAGCTTTTTGTTCCTGGATGGTCTCTCTCATCCTTGAGCTAGGAGAGCTCAAATCAACATCGATGAGTGTAAACTCAGTGTCTTGGCCTCCTGAAGGGCCCTCATCGTGCATAGGCTTCTTGCCTCTGTCCTGTACCTATGCTGATGTAGAAGGAGAGACCCCTTCCACGCCAAGTGGAGATATTACTCACGCTGCTGATGAAGATAACGAGACCCCTTCCACCCCTGGTGGAGATAGTACTCGTCATGTTGCTGCAAATAAGGCTCTGTGGCCTCTCTGATATGTCACACACACTGGAGCACTGATAGGCTCAGTCTTAAGAACCTCAAACTGGTGTGAAGGCTCTGCCTCATCATGAACAATCTCGGGAGGAGGCTGGGGGGCTGCAAAGAAGTCACGGGAAATGAACTCATCCCATGTGATGCCCTGCAATCCAAGCTGATGTACTACAATGATTTTAATGATAGTCTTCTCCGGAGTCTTCTTTTGCACTAGGATAGTCATCCGCTCTATGTTTCGGCACATGAAGTATGGAATATTCATCAGTCGCACCCTCGTGAAATGCATCAAGAGTCTGACATGGTATGCATAAAGGCGCGAGAATCTACCCTCACATCTGAAGTATCTAATGAGGAGTTTCATTAATGGCGCATAGGACTCCTTCAGAAACCGGAACGGGAATACCCTGCTCAACTGACTCAAATATACAGGCCTGATGTAAGGTTCATAATATGCTCTATCCAGCTGTTGTCTCTTATTCCACTCCTCACCAATGTTCGGTATCCCGGTCGCCTCATAAATGGTCTCTGGTGTCAAAGTGAAGTTCACTCCAGCAAGGTTTACATGACCATCATGAAAATGTAGGACAAATAAGCGAACCAACTTCGGATGGTGCTGAATCTGAGATATCATCTCACAATACCAAAAACATGAATTTTGCTGAAAGCATGTCATTGCAAGCGGGCAGGCCTGCAATTGAACCAAAGAAGTAGGTTCCTCCCTGACGTGCCTACCACTTTTATGAGACCTCCTCGGTACATTTAACTTGGTGGTCTAATCACTGTCCTGCTCATATCCCTGCTCATATGAGGAATTTGTCTCTGACATGATGCTGAAAGCAAGGTATTTAACAGGTATGTTTGGTTGGTTTGAAAATGAGCAATTGGTGTCTTTGTTTCAATGCCAAATGTATACTCAAGGGATAATGAGGGACTGTGGTAAGTATAAACAATGGGAAAGAGGAATGTCAAATGAAATTTATCATGTGAGAATAATCACTTGACTGTATGGGGATTAAGGATTTGGAAACTCTTTGCAAATAATATGGGAAAGGGAAAGAGATAGGAGTGGTAGGGTTTAGTAAATGGGAATAAGGGATATGAGTAGTTTGGGAGGTTAGGGCATAAGGGATTAACTATAATGGTAGAATTATAAAAGGGAAAGGATCATAAGTGGGAAAGGACATTTGGCATCCAAATTGCAATTTCAAAACACCAATTTCCAAAACCCAAAGGAGCAGATTTTGTTATAAATATAGGGTTTATATTTTCAAACTTTAAACTTTCAAATATTCCCTCCAAACATCATCAAATAAGATCTAATAGCAGGGGCAAGCATCACACACTTACTTGGAGCAAACAAGTTTGAAATCATTTTGAATTTGGAGCAATGATGATGATTTTTAAACCTATCGACCTTGTGCGCTGCGCGAAAACCCAGTGCGCCACGCTCAGTGGGTGCGCCACGCCCTTAGGAAAATACACGGTGTATTTTGGCTCTACGTGCCACGCTCTGTGAATGCGCCGCGGCCTATCCAAATGCGCCGCGCTCAAATCAATCACACAGTTTGCCCTTCTAAAACACAATTTCGCTCTTTGAACTCCAACTCGACTTTCTCTCTTAGATTTTCCCAATAACTCTTGATGCAAATGAATGAATGGCTTTGAGAAATATCTCATATAGACATGGTTTTAATTTTTTCTTCTTCAAAACCCATTTTGTAATGTTTTTGACTTTGGCACTTTTTCATTTAATACAACTTTGTATTTTGTTTCCTCACTGACTTTCTGAGCTTTGAATGATGAAATTGGTTGATTTTTTGCAGGGATGTTGGCATTGAACCTTGGCAAAGGATGACCAGAGTCTGCATGTGAAGAACTTCATGGCAGAAAAATACATATTTATTACAAAAACAATTTTGACAATTTCTTCTTCAAAACAGAGTTTTGAAGAAGAAACATCCTCGAGCATATTTGACGATGAAAATTTTGAACTTAAAACTTATTGAAAACCTCCTCATGGCCTGCGAGCATTATTTAACATTTCTAAAGTTCGAACCCTAGACCTAGAAACTAAAATGACTTTTTTGACCAAAATAACCATCTATGACTATAAATGACATGAACTGAACTTTGATGAATCTTGAGAAAATTTGACCAACCCAGCAGGTACAAGCATGAGGGAAAATGAGAGAACAAAACCCTTCCGTCAGATAATGGCATGCCCCTAACGAAATGCAGGTGAATGGGCGGAATGAGACACCTAAACAATGAAATGCAATAAGATAAATGATCTCTGACGGAGGGATGTAAAGACCGACTCTAACATTGGCTCTAATGGGGATGGTAGCTCCTTGGAGGTGCCAAGAACGACAGATCTTTGGGAGAGCAGACCAGTGCCTTCGTCCATTGGGCTATGGAGTCCATTATTTTGACAAAACAACTCAAGACCTTTGACTGAATTTATTTGACTGAAACTTTAACTTAAACTGACTCAACTTTTAAAATAGAAATGACTGAACCAAACCGACTAAACAGACTCAAACAAAAACTGAAATCCTTCTTCAGAATTATAGCCTTCACTTCAGGCCCCAGACTGAAGAAAATACTGCAGTGCACACTTACAATGAAATTGAAATACATGATATGTACAATGAAAATGTGATCAGCAGAAAATATCTTAGAAATGGTACCGCTTGAGCAGCCGACCATTGATCGGCCCTCCTGGACAGTCTTCACCATTCATCTCCTTCAAAAGAAAGGTGTTCTGACCTCGATATGCTGCAATCTTGAATGGACCTTTCCAGAGATTTTCAAACTTACCGTGTTTACCTTTGTCCTCATTCCTAGCATCCCACTTCAGTACCACTTCCTCCAACTGGAATTTATCCACCTTCGCTTTCTTTTCATAGATCTTTTTGATTCTCTCCTGCAACTTGAATGTGTTCTGGAAGACCTCTACTCTTGTTTACTACAAATGAATCATCTGATTTATCCTTCTTTGCATATGGCTTTCTTCACTACCAACTTCCTGAAGAAGCTTGACCACCAGAATAGCAAGTGAGGTAGGAAAGACTGTATCTACTCCATAAACTAACTCGAAAGGGGACATACCAATGGACTTCTTTTGACTTACCCGATCAGCCCATAGCGCATTTACCAGCTTCTTATGCCAACTATTCTTATTTATGTCCAACAACTTTTTAATGATATTGACTAGAGACTTATTGGAAGATTCTGCCAAACCATTGCCTTGCGGATGATAGGCAGTTGAATGTCCCAAAATAATTTTATACTTAGCACAAAAATCAATCATCTTTTTTGATTTAAAAGCCGCTGCATTATCAGTGATCAATTTACTCGGGCAACCAAAATGAGACAAAATGTTGTTCTCAAGGAAAGAAATAATTACCGAGTCGGTGGCTTGCCTTGTAGGAACTGCTTCGATCCATTTTGTAAAGTAATCGGTGGCTGTTAGAATCCATCTATGCTATCCTAAGGAAGGAGGATGGATTTCCCCAATGAAATCCAAACCCCACTGCTGAAAAGGGGCGCTTACCTCAATAGGCTTGAGTGGAAATGGCTGTAATTTCTGTCTTCCTTCGAAAATTTGGCACTCATGGTAGCCTTTGACTATTCTATACACATCAACAAACAATGTCGGCCAATAGTACCTTGCTCTCAAAATCTTATTGGCTATTGTTTTCCAAAAATGATGACCCCCGCAGTCTCCTTTGTGGAAATCCTCCATTACCTTCTACGCTTCTTCCTCCACCAAACAATTCAATAACACACCACCTGGATCTTTCCAATAAAGTGCAGAATTCAAAATACAAAATTTTGCAGCCTTCAGTTTCAAAGTTCTACCTTTGTTTTTAGTCATGCCGGGCGGTGATGACAAATTTTGAATAACATACACGATATCTGAATACCATGGGGAAGTAACAAACATTTCCGATACCTGAAGTTGTGAATTCTCCTCATCTTCATCAGACATAGCAGCAATCAGATTTATGTCTAGCGCATGCAAATTCGATTCAGCCATAAGCTTCGCCAGCCCCTACCCCTTGATACGCTTCGTGGGCTTTATTTCCACATCATATTCCAACAAAGCTGCAATCCACTTGCCACGTCTTCCTTCCGGATCAGTCTGTACTAAAACATCTTTCACGGCAGTATTAGGAACATAAGCCAAAATATGGGAATGCAAAATGTATACCCGGAAATCCTTCAATGCCTTTACCAGTGCCAGAGCTTGTTTCTCAATGATGTTGTATTTCAAGGCTGCGTCTCTAATAGTTCGACTGAAAAATGCTATGGGCTTCTCATGTCCATCTCTTTTCTGCATTAAAACAGCTGCCATGGTATGCTCCGAAGCAAAGGAAAAAAAAATAAAATCTTGGGTGTAATCCGGGCTGATTAACATCGGAGCTGAAGATAGTGCCAACTTCACCAAATTAAAGGATTTTACCGCCTCTTCAGTCCACTTCACTTGGCTGTCCTTTTTCAGCATATTTGTTATTTCTCTTAAATCTTCAACAAGGTTAGGGACAAAACGGCGTAAAAAGTTCATCTTACCATTAAAAGACTGAATCTCCTTCTTGTTCCTAGGAGGGTCAATTTGCTGAATTGCTTCAACACATGCTGGATCAATATGAATGCCATCTTTGGAAATAATGTGACCAAGTAATTTGCCTTCATCCATGGCAAATAAGCTCTTTTTAGGATTAAGCGAGACACCATATTTTCTGCACTTTTGAAAAACAACTTTCAAGTGATACATATGCTCTTCATCTGAATTGGAAAAAACTGTCAAATCATCAAGGTATATAACAAGGAAAACATCTTTTTCATTCGCAAAAGCCATGTCCATCGCCCGCTGGAAAGTCGCACCAGCATTCTTCAAACCGAATGGCATCTTGGCATAGTGGAATGTTCCCCACAGAGTTTTGAATGTTGTTTTGTCGCGGTCGTCCTCATGAACCAAAATTTGGTTATATCCAGAATAACCGTCGAGTAGTGACATGCGAGATGCACCTACTACTCGCTGAAATATATGATCCATCTTAGGCAATGGATAATTTTCCTTCAATGACACCTTGTTCAAATTTCGGAAATCAATACACAACCGAATCTCACTTGTCTTTTTCCGCACTGGCACTAAATTGGAAATCCAATTAGAAAATCTGATGGGAACAATGATTCCTGCTTTGTACAACCTGTTTACCTCCTTCTCAATCGATGGCAACAACTTAGGATTGATTCTTCTTAGCTTTTGTCTGAAAGGATTCTGATTAGGCTTGATAGGGATAGTGTGTTGAATTATATTGGTGTCATACGTCTTTAAATCTGAGTAATCCCAAGTGAAAGCATCGGAAAATAAAGACAACAAACTCACATATTTAGTTCTTACCTCCGGTGGAAATGATTTGGATAACTTCACCATCTTGGGGTCTTCAGCTGTCCCAATATTTACATCTTCCACTCCTTTTTCAGTCGGTCGTAAGGTTGGCTTTTTAGCCACATCATCCTGATCAAAGAGTTCTTCTAAAGGTATCAAACCTTTAGGAATAATGTTGTCTTTCAGCTGCAGCACCTCTATTTGATTTACTTGAACGTCATCACCATTATCATATTCTACATCGATTGAGGTATCTTTGAACTTACCTTTACTTTGCAGAAAATCATTAATCTCATCATCATCTTGGAAAACTTGCCAACATCTTTGATTATTCAGGACGGTAGGGCGGTGCTTCACATGGATTTCGAACTTTTTACTTGAATTCATTGGGATCTTCAAGTTACTTGCTGCCTTAGCAAGTGCATCTGCAATTCCATTTTGAATGCGAGGAATACAAGTCAAGGTATAATCTGAAAACTGCTTCAAAATATCAAGGACAGCGTTCCGGTAAGCCCGCATCCGGGGATGTTTCGTTTGATATTCACCCTTTACCTGCTTAATCACCAATTCGGAGTCGCCATAGACTGCAATTCTCTTAGCATTCAGCTTTCTAAGAATCTTTAGGCCAGCAATCAGAGCTTCATACTCAGCCTCATTGTTTGAACAATCGAATGCTAATTTGTAAGAACATACCCGTACATTGCTCGGTACCTTGTTTGGAGTGGAAAAAGGACTGCGTACCCAAATACCAATTCCAGCACCATCATTTCCCACTGCACCATCGAAATCCATGGTCCATAGACCCTCTTCATCATCCTCTAAGTGCTGAAATTGTGCTAGCTCTGTTTTTTCTGCTTGCTGTCCACTATCTTTAGCTGATTTCTCAACTGTGCTTTCCGGTTTTTGCCTTTCTTTCTACAAAACTTCTCTGAAATTCTCGGTAATATTTGGAATATCTTCTGCTTGAACTAACTGACTATCTACATCATTGAAACTATCGGCAAACAAAACAAAAGACTCTAAATCTGTATGTACATAATTAATCGGATGATTAACCGGTTTCTCCTTAGTTGTAATCATATACTTCATTTTTTGTTCCCGGTACAACTTTCTCATTTGACCAAACACGGGAATCGTCGCGTAGGAGAAATCTAATTGTAATGTCCCTTTCAATTTTTCTCCCCAAGATCTGGAAAGCAACATACCAAATCTCGGAGGAATGTCTGCTACAACAACGTCCATCAAAACATTCTTTGTAGGAATCTGATCCAAACTTACAACCAAGTCTTTAATGAGCCCAATACATCTCACTCTACTAGAATCAAATGAATAAAGATCATGGTACTTCCTAGTGATGTCTAAACCCAACTTCTCCATGATTTCTTTCGGCATAAGATTATGGGAAGCACCAGAATCGAACATGGCATTATGCAATACAAACTCATGCAATCGAAGACTGATATAAAAAGGAGGCACTTCGCTATCTGGAGACTCACCATCTAAAGCTGGTCCAAATATCAGTTCAGGTTGATCATCTTCAATATTCACCATATCAGACATGGGATCGAAATTCAAAATTTTAGAAACTTGACCTCTATAACTGCTGTTCTTCATTAGTTCAGTCAAGGGAATGGACACCTTTAATTTAGAAATCTCATTCTCTAAACTAAAGGCTGAAGTATTTTCGATCTCTTTGGCTGGAACATATTTCTTTTCAGCCTTCTCCCTCGATGTAATTGGTTGATTTTATTTTTCTACTGATGATGACTTGGTGGCAGCGGGATCAACTATCTCTTTTGCTTTCTTTTGTGCAACAGGTGAATCGTTTTTAGGTGCTGAAACTTCCTTTCTCTTCTGAATTGGATTGACTGGTACATCTCTGTTTCTGAGAGAATATTGCTTCTGCTGGGCTGACAATGCATTCATATAACCTCTCTGATACTCATCCGACTCTTCTTCAAGAGCAGCATCATTAGCCAAGATAAAATCCTCATCTTTTTGTACTGCTGAACTTTCTGCATACTCATCATCTTCGGTGATATAAATGGGCAAATCATCAGGAGTAAAGAAATGATTTTCCTCCCCTACTACATCATCTTCATCATCTGAATCCTGACCAACAAAATTCTGCTGAAGAGATGTCTTTACTTGCTACTGGACTGCTGGTTCTTGTACTTGCTGTTCTCGTTGCTTAATCCTGAATTGGGGCTGCTGCTGACCACGGAAGTTGGGATTTCAAATCTGCGGTTCGGGCTTATCAAGAGTGAACCTTTCGAACATTTTTTCCACTTTGTGAAGTATCTGATCTGTAGATGTAGAATTTTCTTCCTTTATCACAACTTTCTTCTCTGCTTTCAATCTAGCTCTCTTGTCATTCAAGTTTGCCTCAACACTCACGGCAATCTTCTGCATGTCCTCCAAAGTGGGCGGATCTCTATCTCGTAATGAATAGGCCATCTCCGGATCAAAACCATCCGGGAATTTTAACAAAGATGACTTCTTAGAAGGCCTCAAGTCATCAGGAATTGCATTATAAATCGCATTAAATCTGATAATATAGTCTTGGACGGACTCACCAGGATTTCGCTTGATCTTAGTATACTCAGAAGTGATTTGAAGCAGATATTTCTTCATCTCCCACCGATCTAGAAAATGTCTCTGAAGGTCTTCTAATGTATTAATACTTCTGGGCTACAAAGCTCTGAACCACTTGCGTACCTCACCTCCAAAAGTTTGCACAAACAATCTCATGGAGACATTCTCTTCATCAATTTCATGGAGGTCAAAAAAGTCTGTCATTCTATCAATATGCTGCTGAGCGGGCACACTTTGAGGAGTACCATCAAACAAAGGAATTTTACTCTGATAATCAGCGGGCATGGGATCCAAGTTCTGGGGCAAGACAAGAGGTGCGAATCTAGCAGCCATTGCTCTTGGTGGATTTATAATCTGTCTTGGAGAAACAAGTGGAGTAGGAGTAGTAGGTGTACGAGGTGTATGTGGTGGAGATGGAGGAGGAACTACTACTGATTGCTGATAAGATATCAATGGTTGCACGGGAATGGTAGGAATAAAAGAAGGCTCAGCGTGAACTTGTGAATCAGAAGTAACTGCTGATGGACCAAGAGTTTCAGAAGCGGACTCGATAAACTCAGGAATATTCTTTGCCACAATAGAGTTTTGAATGTTCAGGATGTAACTATCAATAGATCTATTAGCTTTTTCAACCTCAAGATACTTGATAAACTCGGGATTTATGATGGTAGAACTAGTAGCACTTTCAGATTTAGTTTCAAACAATGACAACTCGAATTGATCATCAAACTCAATATCTTCAAGGAACTCAAATACAGTCGGGCATGAATGAGATTTAAACAAAGGGATCACAAGAATTTCTCGACAGAGGATTCTTGAAATCAGATTGGGATTCTCATACACTGGAGGCGGATCAGGATTGGGATTTGATCTAGTATGTCTTTGGAAGCCAGTGTGTTGATCTATTCAAAAATCAAAGGACAAAACCGATCTATTCAACCTATCAAATTCTAGACTCAATCACCCAAAAGTCCAGAACGATGTAATATACTGGGGTAATTCAAGTCAAATGTCCACGTTATCCACAAGCTAAAGCTGGAGATTGGGCGGAAAGCCGGCGTTTGTCTACTTATGTGAAAGCAAAAGCGTTTGAAAGCTACCTGGCTTGGCAAGGCTCATGCGCCTTCCTGAAGCAAATAACACCAACAGAAAATACATTTTTCTTCCCGATGTAGTATCTACTATATTGGTTCTCAAAGTCTCAAATCCTTTCGGTAGAAATAAGGCGAGAAAAAGGTTTACACCAAACCAATGACCTCGCCTTCCTTCCTATGAGAACGGAGGGCTATATAAAGGGTCAATCTCATCTGAAAATATTCAAAGGGGCTTGAGATGACTAAAAAAACAATTGATATTAGGCTAGATAAACAAATAGGAGGGTTTATTTTTATTTTTAGGGGTTTTTGTTGGAAAAAGGGAAAAACAATTTTGGGCTTGGGAATGAGGCCAAATTCTTGCAGAGTTCAAGTTGGGGCAGGGTAGGCAATGAATTTGATGTATTATATTCAATAAATGGATAGAAAATATTGTTGAGAAGCTGAAGAGGGTAAGAAAGTGCAAGGATCCTCTTCAAACGGAGGAAAGCATATAAAACTAAACAAAATTTTAAGGCAGAGCATCAACAAACTAATGAATTCTACCTTAGTTACTCATTTGTTTAATTCAGAAGAAAAGAGAAGGGAAATGGAATACATATAACATTAATTAAACTTACAATAACATGATAATAACATCATCAAAACTCAGAAAACACAAGGATCCCAACAAGTGTTGCAAAACTCTGGTCTTTCCTTTGCCAAAAATCTGAAATGAATGTACCATGAGCTGCCAAACTTTTCCCAAGTATCCAACCCTGAAAATGTCTCAAAAAATACAATATATAGACCATACTAACCCCTTCTCATGCCTATAGGGGTCTATATCATCCTTTTAGGAGTTGTTTCAACTAATTCTAAACATGGAACTAAAATCTAGGCAGCCAAACAACTTGCTTCTATATGCTAGGAAACTGATCCATTCACTTAATTTTTACTTTTTAGTGAATGAATCCTCTAGAACAAGTAAAAACATGCCAAATTTAAATAATAGCCACAAAATTACATCAATATAGATTAATAATTACATCCAAAAGTGAAACTAGTCAAACTGGCCGAATTTCTGAGCTGAAAAGTGAAAATTGGGCAAAATTCCTCTATGCACCGTGCTCAAAAACGCAATGCGCCGCACCACTTTGAGCCTATTTTTGGGGCACTTCCTGAAGTCCAAATTGAGCTCATGATAGCTCGTTGGAAAGCCCTGGATGTTTTCTATCCAACCCAAGTGTAAGTTTTCAATTTGGATGTCATTGTCCCCTCCAAAACTGCAATCTTCCAAGACTGGTTCCTGCTGGTGCAAAAAATGGTAGAAAGGCCATTTTTGGAGTGTTTTTGACCTTTAAGACCACCCAGAATTTCATGAAATCTCTCAAACATTCCTGAGCATGCATAATTTACCATAAAAAACCCAAAAATATCAAATTTTCTTCCAGAATATGTCCCAATCATAAGCACGAGTTGGGTGGCGCGACGCGTCGGACGAAAAAACCTGTTTTGCAAGCAAAATTTTCAAAAATGACAAAATTTTCTCCAAATTCGCTGAAATTTGGATTGAAGGTCTCCCATCATGTCTCATGCTTAGCCAAGGAATCTTCGGCCAAGATTCAGAGTGGATCAGGCCTTTTCTGACGTTTCAGTGCTTTTCTCAGCCTCGCCTTCAGGATCTTCATCCTAGCTCTGCAAACGTGTGTGCGGGCCAAATAATGGTTCTTCATATGTATGAGCATGTCCTTGTCCCTATTGGCCTTCACCAAGAGCTTCTCCAGATGAATTTTGAATCTCGTAAGGCAAGTTTCTCGCTCAAAAGCTGGTCTCTTTCGGGTCAATTCCCGGTCTTCACGGATTTGCCGCAACTCTATGAGTGTCTGTTGATCCTCTAGTTGTTTATTCCGCTGCTCCAAATAATTTATAACCCACTGAGCTCTCTGCAACTTCATGGTCAAAGTATCAATCTCAGCTTTTTGTTCCTGGATGGTCTCTCTCATCCTTGAGCTAGGAGAGCTCAAATCAACATCGATGAGTGTAAACTCAGTGTCTTGGCCTCCTGAAGGGCCCTCATCGTGCATAGGCTTCTTGCTTATGTCCTGTACCTGTGCTAATGTAGAAGGCGAGACCCCTTCCACGCCAAGTGGAGATATTACTCACGCTACTGATGAAGATAACGAGACCCCTTCCACCCCTGGTGGAGATAGTACTCGTCGTGCTGCTACAAATAAGGCTCTGTGGCCTCTCTGATATGTCACACACACTGGAGCACTGATAGGCTCAGTCTTAGGAACCTCAAACTGATGTGAAGGCTCTGCCTCATCATGAACAATCTCGGGAGGAGGCTGGGGGGCTGCAAAGAAGTCACGGGAAATGAACTCATCCCATGTGATGCCCTGCAATCCAAGCTGATGTACTACAATGATTTTAATGAGCGCATAATGATAAATGTTGTTATGCTACTGCTCCGGAGTCTTCTTCTACACAAGGGTAGTCATCCGCTCTATGTTTCGGCACATGAAGTATGGAATATTCATCAGTCGCACCCTCGTGAAATGCATCAAGAGTCTGACATGGTATGCATAAAGGCGCGAGAATCTACCCTCACAGCTGAAGTATCTAATGATGAGTTTCATTAATGGCGCATAGGACTCCTTCAGAAACCGGAACGGGAATACTCTGCTCAACTGCCTCAAATATCTAGGCCTGATGTAAGGTTCATAATATGCTCTATCCAACTGCTGTCTCTTATTCCACTCCTCACCAATGTTCGGTATCCCGGTTGCCTCAGAAATGGTCTCTGGTGTCAAGGTGAAGTTCACTCCAGCAAGGTTTACATGACCATCATGCAAATGTAGGACAAATAAGCGAACCAACTCCTGATGGTGTTGAATCTGAGATATCAGCTCACAATACCGAAAACATGAATGTTGCTGAAAGCATGTCATTGCAAGCGGGCAGGCCTGCAATTGAGCCAAAGAAGTGGGCTCCTCCCTGACGTGCCTGCCACTTTTATGAGACCTCCTCGGTACATTTAGCCCTGTGGTTGAGTCACTGTCCTGCTCATATCCCTTCTCATATGATGAATTTGTCTCTGACATGATGCTGAAATGTGTTTGTCAACTGTATGTTTGGTTGGTTTGAAAATGAGCAATTGGTGTCCTTGTTTCAATGCCAAATGTATACTCAAGGGATAATGAGGGACTGTGGTAAGTATAAACAGTGGGAAAGAGGACTGTCAAATGAAATTTATCATGTGAGAATAATCACTTGACTGTATGGGGATTAAGGATTTGGAAACTCTTTGCAAATAATATGGGAAAGGGAAAGAGATAGGAGTGGTAGGGTTTAGTAAATGGGAACAAGGGATATCAATAGTTTGGGAGGTTAGGGCATAAGGGATTAACTATAATGGTAGAATTATAAAAGGGAAAGGATCATCAGTGGGAAAGGACATTTGGCATCCAAATTGCAATTTCAAAACACCAATTTCCAAAGCCCAAAGGAGCAGATTTTGATATAAATATAGGGTTTATATTTTCAAACTTTAAACTTTCAAATCTTCCCTCCAAACATCATCAAATAAGATCTAACAGCAGGGGCAAGCATCACACACTTACTTGGAGCAAACAAGTTTGAAATCGTTTTGAATTTGGCGCAATGATGATGATTTTTAAACCTATTGACCCTGTGCGCCGTGCTTAGTGGGTGTGCCGCGCCAGAGGAAAATAACACGGTGTATTTCGGCTCTATGCACCACGCTCTGTGGGTGCGCCGCACCCTGTCCCAATGCGCCGCGCTGAAATCAATCACACAGTCTGCCCTTCTAAAACACATTTTTCGTCCCTCCAAACTTCAAACTCGACTTTCTCTTGGATTTTCTCAATAACTCTTGATGCAAATGAATGAATGGCTTTGAGAAATATCTCATATGACATGGTTTTAATTTTTGCTTCTTCAAAACCCATTTTGTAATGTTTTTTACTTTGGCACTTTTTTATTTAATACAACTTTGTCTTTTGTTTCCTCACTGACTTTCTGAGCTTTGAATGATGAAATTGGTTGATTTTTTGCAGGTATGTTGGCATTGAACCTTGGCAAAGGATGACCAGAGTCTGCATGTGAAGAACTTCATGGCGGAAAAATACATATTTATTACAAAAACAATTTTGACAATTTCTTCTTCAAAACAGAGTTTTGAAGAAGAAACATCCTCAAGCATATTTGACGATGTAAATCCTGAAATGACACTTGTTGAAAACATCCTCATGGCCTGCGGGCATTATTTAACATTTCGGAAGACCACACCCTAGACCTAGAAACTAAAATAACTCTTTTTTGACCAAAATACCATCTATGACTATAAATGACATGAACTCAACTTTGATGAATTTTGATAAATTTTGACCAACCCAGCAGGTACAAACATGAGGGAAACGAGAAAAAAAATCCCTTCCGTCAGATAATGGCATGCACATAATGGAATGAAAATGAATGAGTAGAATGAAACACCTAAAAATGAAATGCAATAAGAGAAATGATCTCTGACGGAGGGATGTAAAGACCGACTCTAACATTGGCTCCAATGGGGATGGTAGCTCCTGGGAGATGCCAAGAACGACAGATCTTTGGGAGAGCAGACCAGTGCCTTTGTCCATTGGGCTATGGAGTCCGTTATTTTGACAAAACAACTCAAGACTGTTGACTAAATTTATTTTACTGAAACTTTAACTCAAACTGACTCAACCTTTAAAACAGAAATGACTAAACCAAACCGACTAAACAGACTCAAACCAAAAATGAAATCCTTCTTCATAATTATAGCCTTCACTTCGGGCCCCAAACTGAAGAAAAGACCGCAATGCACACTTGCAATGAAATTGAAATAAATAATATGTACAATGACAATATGATCAACAGAAAACATCTTAGAAATGGTACCACTTGAGCAGCCGACCATTGACCGGCCCTCCTGGACAGTCTTCACCATTCATCTCCTTCAAAAGAAAGGCGTTCTGACCTCGATATGATGCAATCTTAAATGGACCTTTCCAGAGATTTTCAAACTTACCATGTTTACCTTTGTCCTCATTCCGAGCATCCCACTTCAGCACCACTTCCTCCAATTGGAATTTACCTGCCTTCGCTTTCCTGTCATAGATCTTTTTGATTCTCTCCTGCAACTTGAATGTGTTCTGGAAAACCTCTTCTCTTGTTTGTTGCAAATGAATCATCTGATTTATCATTCTCTGCATATGGCTTTCTTTACTACCAGCTTCCTGAAGAAGCTTGACCACCGGAACAACAAGATAGGTAGGAAACACTATATCCACTCCATAAACTAACTCAAAGGGGGACATACCAATGGACTTCTTTTGACTCACCCGATCAGCCCATAGCGCATTTACCAGCTTCTTATGCCAACTCTTCTTATTTATGTCCAGCAACTTTTTAATGATGTTGACTAGAGATTTATTGGAAGATTCCGCCAAACCGTTGCCTTGCGGATGATAGGTGGTTGAATGTCCCAAAATGATTTTATAATTAGCACAAAACTCAATCATCTTTCTTGATTTAAAATCTGCAGCATTATCAGTGATCAATTTACTCGGGCAACCAAAATGAGACAAAATGTTGTTCTCAAGGAAACAAATGATTATCGAATCGGTAGCTTGCCTTGTGGGAACTTCTTCGATCCATTTCATGAAGTAATCGGTGGCTGTTAGAATCCATCTATGCTATCTAGAAGAAGGAGGATGGATCTCCCCAATGAAATCCAAACCCCACTGCTGAAAAGGGGTGCTTACCTCAATAGGCTTGAGTGAAAATCGCTGTAATTTCTGTCTTCCTTCAAAAATCTGGCACTCAGATGCATGTTCTCACCGTTTAAAGTATACTGCCATTGCAAACAATATTTATAAAATTCCTAGCTTCAAAATCTTATCGCGCTATTTTCCAAAAATGATGACTCTCATAGCCTCCTTCGCGAAATCTTCCATTGTCTTCTTCTTCGCTTCTTCCTCCACCAAACAATTCAAAAACACAGACCACTGATCTTTGGTGTAAAGTGCATCCAAAATACAAATTTTGCAGCCTTCTAGCTTCAAAGTTCCCATCATGATGGTCATGCCTAGCAAGCAGGATGATAAATTTAGAAGAATATACACGAGACCATAACCATGGGAATCAACAACATTCGACACTGGCATCTTAATTCCTCTCATCTCATCGGGACATAGCAAAGAATCGGGATTATGTCTAGCGATGCAAATTTGATTCAGCCATAAGCTTCGCCAACCCCTGTCCCTTGATAAGCTTCATGGGCCTTCTTTCCACATCATATTCCAGCAAAGTTGCAATCTACTTGCCACGTCTTCCTTTCGGATCAGTCTGTACTAAAACATCTTTCACGGCAACGTTAGGAACATAAGCCAAAATATGGGAATGCAAAATGTATACCCGGAAATCCTTCAATGCTTTTACCAATGCCAAAGCTTGCTTCTCAATGATGTTGTATTTCAAGGTTGCGTCTCTAATAGTTCGACTGAAAAAAGCTATTGGCTTCTATGTCCACTTTTTCCGCATTAACAATACCGCCATGGTATGCTCAAGCAAAGGAAAACAGGGACAAAATCTTGCAGACACTGGCCGATTAACACCTGAGTCAAGATAATGCCAACTACCAAATTAAAGGGTCTTCTTTTGCCAGCACTCCTACCACCTCGACTAGA